>OZ018333.1:109224036-109482662 GCA_963969495.1 Ceratothoa steindachneri
CCCTCAGATTATTGCTAATAGAAGCGTAATTTGCTGGAAAGTCAATTCCTGGGTAGGATCCCACTCAACTGTGAAACTTAATTGAGAAAAGCAACCAAACAATCAAAGTGCACTAGATAATCGAATTTGACAAAACACCCACAGAATTAAGGTGGTATGTACGAATATGGCTAACAAGATAGCCACAAAGAAAAAGAAAAAAATATTCAAATGTGTTATAATTGATATGCACTACTACCATAAATTTCACAGTTACTGAGAAAAGATGTTCTGAATGTTCTGGTGCACATGGATGGACGGAATATTACCCTAGCCCTCAAAATGCGAAGGAAATCATTGTACCTTAGCAATGAGTTGCCCCGAAAGAAAATAGAAAACTCAAGATAAACAAAGGGTGCAAAGTGTCACGAATACAGAAGTGGCAAAGACAACCATAAATGAAATGAAACAAATATAACCATACCACAAGGAGTAGGCTCGGGCCATCTATACAGTTGTATACTATGGGCACATTTCGCCAACATAGCCAAAAGACGTACTTTCGCATACAAACTCAACCAATTATTGCTAAAAAAGGAATCAAGGAAATATGGTTACCAGAAAACCCAGAATCGTAGGAATGGATAGACTATAAAAGGAAAATATTTTAGAAATTAATTACTATATTCACTCCGAAGAATCTCTATGGAGAATAAGAGAAAAATATATATGGCATTGGGCAGGGCAAAAGTAACATACCCCACAATACCAATGAATAGGGTGTCACAATTTAGAAAAAGGAGATGCAAAAATGAAAGAATAAAGCCCCAAGATTGATAACAATACCGAGAAGAGAGAAAAGGAAAATAGACGATGAGTAAAATACCACCAATAAATAAAGCTCTCATAAAAATGGCAGGAGATATATGGCAGAAAATGAACAACCTGCCAAGAGTATTGGCAGAACAAATCTCTTTCCGCCACGACCAACGAAATCACTTCATTTCCAAGGCTCAAGACATCAGCTGAGGAGAGAAGAGGAGCCCATATTTACGTGATGAAATCAGGAAGAAGAGCAAAAGGAAGAGGAAAATTCACCGATAAGGAAAAAAGAAGAAATCCGAAGATTCCCGAACAGAACCAAATTATTCTACGGGAATAAAAACCGAACTAAGACAACCGAGGAATGAGAACTGGACTAAGAGAACCAAATAAGGACGAGACATGAAGAAGACGCAGGAAGTAAGGTAACCTAAACGGAAATCGAACAAACAACCGAATAAAGAAACAACAAAAAATCGATAAAAATAAAAACACGAAATACAGAGCATAAAAATGCATCCATAGGCATGAATGTCATTACACACAGAATAAAACAATTATGTGAAAGAGAATAGTTGAATCTTCCAATCACTATTAGCCAGATGAACTCAGGAACTCTACGCGGGAAAAAAGAAGAATGAGTGAAGATTAAAGGGTGGTTCGGAACCTACATTAATCAGCAGGTCCCCCATGGAAAATATTACTTTTTCACCTACAACTACAGAGGTTGATTATCCTGGCTCCTGGGGGACCTGATAACTGACCCCGCACCTAAAAAAGGACTAGGCGTCCTTTCATTGCCTCTTCGGCCTCGTGGCGCCTGACTCAATTTTGTTGTTCGTTTTTACTTTATTATCTGGAGTGGTTGTGAGAGAGTCTGTTTGTGTATTAAAGGCGAATTACTTTGTCTGTTTGTTTGTTATTGCAGTGGCGTGTGGCAGGTGGGTTACTCGGGGAAGGGGGTGATTCTTCCCCGCAAGGCCTCACTCCGTGGAGCAACGCATAACTTCTTCCGAGGGCTGAGTTTCCGGAAACCACATAAGGTCGCGGGAGGGACCAGATAAATACCTCTTTTGTGTGTGTAAGTATATAGGGAACAAATTGCTGGCGAGGTAGATCACGGGGGAAGGGGGGTAAGAAAATTGCTATGACCGATTGAAAAAAAAATAAACATTTGCTAGATTTTAGTTTTCGTTTCGTCTCAAGGGAGCAGGGGCGGATCCAGGATAAAAATTTAGGGGGAAGAGCTAACCAAAATTTCCTCATATGAGAAGTTTGCGGTATAACACTCACCTAAAGAAAAGATTTTTCAGATTGCTTTGTATTGTAAAATAAAGAAATATAAAAATAGCATTATAAATATTACAATAACAAATATGATATCCTGTTTCCTTGGGTAAATAGGTTGATTACAGTGTTTATTTTAGCTTCAATTTCGTTGTGAGCAGCGAGTAGTACCAGTCCGTTCAGGCGTTGTTGACCGATGGCATTCCTTAAATATGTTTTCAGACGCTTCAGGGTTGAAAAATGAGCGTTCAGCTTCCGTGTTCGAGATTGAGAGCGCGATCAGAACTTAGAGGAGCTTGGCCAGGTTAGGATACATTCGATCCTGGGCGTGAGTAAGGGCATCTCTAATGGAGTCAAACTTGACCGTAGACGATAATTATCGTTCCATTTCTGCCTTGACAAGGCTCAAGGCCTCGATGTCAGCCTCGTGTACTTCTGCTGCACTCATTAAAGCAGCAAGATCTCCGTTAGTACCACTGAGCAGTTTTTTGATGTCGAATATGACCGGAGCCACAAATGAAAAATATATTTTCTTATAGAAGGAAAGAAATCTCGAAAAGGTAGAGCAGTGTTTTCCGGGGACACAGAATAGGCAGAGCGGGCCAGCTGATCAGCCCTCTGGTTGCCTAGGAATCCGACATGACTGAGGACCTAACAAAATAGAATTCTATATCGGGACGCAGTCTAGGCAGCCAGTTAGAAATTTCTTAGACTAAGGGATGGGAAGCAATAAAAGACCGAATTGACTGTAAAACACTCCTCTTGTGGTTGTAGGTCAGAGTAAGTGTCTCCAACATGCACCATAAACGATCGAGATGCTAAAAATCTTTGAATATAAGACGGTAAAGACCTCTTATATCCCAAATGTATAGTTGCTTTAAGGTACTGGATCTCCATTTTGTATCGTAGGCTTTCTCAATGTCGAAAAATACGGCCGAGACTCTGTGCTTTAATGAGAGAGCTTTCCGGACCGATCCCTCGAAACGTACTAGTAGGTCAAGGGTACTATGACCTTTGAAATGGAGAGAGCAGGTGATTGCTTTCTAGGAACCAGTTTAGGCCCTACAACACCATTTTTTTTCCAGCAACTTGCTCAAACAGCTGGTGAGAGCTATAGGGCGGTAGTGATATGCGTCCAACCCGTCCCTGCCCGGTTTGACAATGGGAAGGATGATCCCAATTCGCCATGATGAGGGGTAAAAACCCTTCACCCATATAAGGTTGTACAAATCAAGTAAGAAGAGAGTGGAGTGTGGATGTAGTTGCCGAATCATATCGAAATGGATCTCGTCAAGGCCAGGGGAAGTAGATCTGCATAGTGATAAACGCTACGAAGCTCATGGATGCTGCGTAGGTTAGATTTTGTTGTGAAGTTGAGAGAATGAGATTGTTCCTTTGATTTGTAGGATAGAAAAGCCTTATCGTAACGACTGACACTGCTGATTGCGCGGAAATGGTCAACAAAAGCATTGCTGACCGCCAGGCTGTCATTCTCCAAGGAACCGTGTAAGTTGAATGTTGGGTATGATAATCAGCATAACGGCCCCTGATCGTATTAATCCTCTTCCAGTTCTTTGCAGTAGGTCATACAGGAAATTGCTGAAACGTAGCGGCGCAATCAAATTCGGCGACCATAACGAAGTGTTCTTTAGCGAAGCATTCGTGCTCGCTTTTGGTCAACCTTATTGAACAAGGTTGGGTCTTGCCGGAATCGGGCATGAGCTAACTTGTAGTTTTTGCCGGCTGTCGCACAATTTGAGGTACAGCAGGGCACAGTTGAGCGACCCGTTACGGGTAGCAATCCGGGGAACAGAGAGACAGGTCGACACAGCTGAAGGAATATGTCTGGATATGGTAAGAGGTAAAATCGCGAGTGTTTATACACAAAGAAAGTCAGATAATAAAAGAAACTCTAAAACACCGCCTTTGGCATTCCGTGTGATGGCGCCCCAATATGGGTGACGGGAATTTAAATCTTCCAGTAGGAAAAATGGGGATGGCAATTAATCTATAAGTTTTAAAAAGTGAACACTGGGCTGGCAAAGCAAGCGACCGCGTTTGAGGCCACTCCTCCCTCCTAGTGACCTCGCAGCCCATCGGCATGGCAGCTCCACCTTAGGCGGGGCATAAAGTCGATAGACTATTAAAATGAGAGAAAAAGACAGTCTGAGGAAGGTGAAAGTGGGGATCAAGCAGGCTGTTAAAAACTTACCTCCCAAAACCCGTGCACAATGGTGAGGGGGCCTTGTCCCCTCCCTCTCAGCCCCGATCTGGGATGGTTGGATGAGAAACAACTGGCCGGCAATTTTCCTGTGAAATTAGAGGTCGACCAGAGAAAGTTGTAGTAGAGATTTTATGTAAAGTGAGGAAGTAAATTAAAAGGATAGTGTGTTGGAAAGAAAGAGAAGAGGCTAGGCTGGGGCGGGATGGGGCGCCAAAAAGTTCATAATTGGGTAAAGTTGGGTGAATTGAAAAGGTGTGGATGTTACATATCCAGAGCAGTTTAAAGAGGAGACTACTAAGAACATTAGAAAAGGACTCTGCAAAAAGCTAATCCGTAGCTTATACGAGTCAGCTCATGCCCCCCTCCCTCCTCCCCCCACACACACCGAGTTCAGTCCCATCTGCCATCCTCTTTTATAAATCTATCAATCTATGCCTCAAACTTGGCAAGGAGGAAGCTTCTAGTACACGATTATTGAGCCTATTCCACTCATCTAACACTCGATATGTAAACCAATTTCTACCAATCTCTTCTCCAAAACTTGTCAGCTTAAAAACATTGTACGTGTCTTATCTCCTTCAGTAACAATAAGAACCTTACCTATGTCGCCCCTATTATGACCTTTTACCCACTTGAAGACCTCAATCACGTCCCCTCGAACTCGTTTCCTGTGTCAGTAACGTAACACCAATATTAAAAAATAAGGCAGTAAATATCTATCCAGCAATTATCGCCCAATTAGTTTAACCTCATTTGGTCAGTCCCCCTAGGTTGTGGGAGCATTTTGTACAAGATTCTGGGGACGCATCTTTCGTCAGTTTGAGTGAGGAGATTAGTGATCCTATCAACTTCTTCGAGATTTGAGTCACCCAGGTCAGCTGGCTGATAGCTGCTGACCATTCGTCTCTACTGCTCCAGTTAGCTTTTCCTAAGTGTGACGGGCTTGAGCATTGGCGCAAACGATATGGTGGTGATGATTGGGATATGATCGCTCGGGACCACTGGGCCTGGTGCATTGGCGATGTGGAAGGGGAATTCTGGACTTGCCAACACAATGTCCGGTTTTGTCGCCGAACAGTGCGTTAGGTTGGTTGGGAAGTGTGGTCCGACTCTCTGGAGCCTATTCTCTTCGAATAGTAGTTTCAGGTTTCTTTCCCTTTGGTCGACGCACCTGTAGCCAGATGCACGACATATGGCGTTTAAGTCTTCCTCTAGCAGGGCTAGCCTTCTGTGCCCGAAGAGGGTGAAGAAGTTGTTGATCGGTAGGTATTGGTGACTGGACGGCTGTTAGGCTGCTACCACGGTTAGGCCTCCAACCAGGGTCGAGATCTCGATAGCCACGAATGATTCGTCTAAGTCCGGTAGCGTTTTGAACTTTAGATTTTTTCTGTTCGCGATGGCTGCGCCATCAAATCTTTCTTGTGTGTAGTTCTTCTGTATTACTGTGTAATTATGTATTTTTATTGTGTCCGTGTTTGTGTTGACGCCATGTTCTGACATGAGGATGATGTCCGGGTCCACTTCACGGAAGATGTTACTTTCCTTTCCATCTATCCACATTCAGTGTATCTTTAAAGTGTTGTTAATGTTCTCCATTGTTTTCTTGTTCTTGAGTCTCTTTGTTCTTTTGGTGAGTCTTATTAAGTGTTGTGGACTTTGCCGTTCCGGATCTTTTTGTATTCTGCATCACTTAGGCTGATGCAAGAACTTTTGTGCACCTTCATTTTTCCTTCATGTATAGCTCGTTCAATATCTGATTCTGATTCTGTTGCTGAGTAGGTCCATTATATATTTTGCCCCGAATTCCTTGATATATCTCGATAGGAAAGAGTTTCTCTGGGTATGGGGTCTGCTCAGTTGTAATTATCTTGAGGTCGATCTCCCTTCCATCGTACTTGTAAGTACACTTCGAGATCTTCGACCTACTTCTTGTAGCCTTGTTTTCGACACCCTCAGCATCAGATCCTGAGAACGATGAGCTCGTGAGATTGCCCTCTGCCTGCTTACTCCTTCTTGCTGCTTTATTCTCCTTCTCTCGGCGCTTTTGTCCCTCCACTCTTGAGTCTTTCTGGTGGTCCTATGGTTTCCAGTCGTGGCCTCCGCTGCTTTTTTTCAGTGCCTGTGGATTTTTCCTCTGCCGCATCCTTTGGCAGGAATTGGAGCTGCAGGACATCTCCCGATGGTGGATAGTCCGGGAACCACATCTCCGACATCTTGTTCTTTTTCACCATACGATTGAGGGTTTTTGAGAATGTTCTCAGGTTTGTAAAATTGTTAACCTGTGCAAATAAGATACACGTAAGAATCTTGGTGGAATTTCGTTTTCCAGCTTTAGATAAGTTTTGGTTGTTGTTGCTCCAGAGTTCTGGTTGGGGATGTTCTCATTGCTTGGACGTAAGAGGTATTAGCCCTCCTAGTTTCATCAGATTTCTTTCTTTTGTATAACCATCACCCCGTGGTTCAGCCCGCAGTTTGGGCACTTCTGTGTTTGTCTCGAGCATACTCGCCATCCATGGCCTTGTCCGCTGCAACTAAAACAAATTATAACTTGCTCATTGCATTCCTTTATGGGGTGGTGCTCCATATTTAAACGCCGGAAGCATACTTGGATGCGAGTGAACTCTCCTCTCTATTTGCTCTTCCCTGATTTTAGCATTGAAGAGTAGCAGTCCCTTTTCTTTGGCCTTTTGTACCATTTGTCTCGCTCAAAATTACTTTAAAGACGTGTTGGTATTCTGTGTTATCCCGTTTGTTCTGGAACTTCAGCACCTCCACTACTTTGGCCCATGACTGGTTTTTTGTTATCTCTTCCATAATTTGTTCTTTGGTATGTTACCCGATCCAGGAGTCGAGCCGCCTACATATCACGCTCCGATGTGCCTGGATCTGTGGGAGAGTGCTGGGCTGGAAGTTAATTTCTTTTAGCCAATGTTGTCCCATCTCTTTCGCGAGTGTTTCTCCATTGGCATCTTTCTCGCAGATTGCGACGTAACCCGCTGGGGTCTCGATTAGCCTAGGAATAATCCGGCTTAGCTTTCCGAAGACCATTTCGAATACTTTACCATGATCCGGCTTTGGCTGTCCACCTATGGTCCTCAGAGGGACTCTTGTGGCGGGGTGGCACACCATTTTTTGTGTTTGCAGCCTCGCTGGCGGGAGGTTCAAATCTCCCTTTCCAAGATTTTTTTCTTGGGGGCTTACACGGCCACCAGCTAGGAAGGTCTCAGAGATCACCGAGATCCCATTACCAACTGATTTCAAACTGCGTCAATAAATATTTGGCAAAGTTAGGTTATTACCGACGTATGATGCCTAATTTTGGTGCGATCGCCACTCCTCTGACTGAACTCACACGACTTGTACCTAGAGCTAGCCGACTTGTCTGGAAAGACGCTGCAAGGAAAGCATTTGAGGCTACAAAGAGGCCCTGCTGAACTCCGTTAAGTTACGCCAGCCATTACCCAATGACTATCCGTACCAATTGGTGACGGACAGCTGCCAATTCGCAGTTGCTGCTACGCTATATCATATGATGGATGGGTCTTCCCAGCCCGTGGCATTCTTCTCCGGGAGGCTGAATAAAACACAGCAAGCGTACTATACTTATTACAGGAAACTCTTTTCCGTTGCAGGGGAAGTTGAACGGGAGACTACTCGAATAATCCCAGGGGTCAGGTCCTTCCCGAGCTGATCGATGAGCTGGACATAGGAGTCATAAATGTGGATGAGAGTACGCGTCACTGCCCAACAACCACTTCATTTTTCCGCCTCGATCTATCTTTGTTCTGCGCATGCACAGACTGGGGTTGTCGATGACCTCCATGGTAGTGATCACTTTCCTATTCAAATATCATTTTCTAGGCCGTTGTCACATGAGAGCCCTCCCTTCCCCTAGAACGTCTGGCCGTTTTGCATGACAACCAATCCCGGGGTGGTCAGCAGTGTGCGGCGGCCTTCAAACAGAAGCGTTATGCCTACATGGGCTATTCCGCCCGAACGATTTCACTGTCGGTGAATTTCGTCGAGCTAGGGTTCCGGTATATTTCGACAAGCTCGCCGCCTTTCCTGGCGGGCATACATTTCTTTATTTAAAGGAAAGACCCCTCTAGGTAAGGTGTTCTTAACGAGTCAAATGGATTCGGGGAGGTTCTCTTTTCGCAAACAAGGTAACCATCACTCTACCCCCGGCAGGTTTCAACCCAATCTCTTTAACCTCCTGCCTGTGAAAGTTGATGAAGAATTTTGTAACTTTGAAATTAGTCTTTTATAAACAATAAAATCTATCTGTTTTAGGCATAGTGCGGCTTGTGCAGATTTAACTGCACGTCGGTTACTCTGCTCCAACTGGAAAATGCCGTCTGCGAGGCCTTCCTTCGTAGAAAGCACTAAGCCACGGTGTTTTTCGATCTGGAGAAGGCCTATGATACCGCATGGCGATACGGTATCATGGAGACTCTCCACACGATGGGGGCGAGGGGACGCCTCCCAGTCTTTATATCTGAATTTTTGCGAGATCGTCGATTCCGCGTACGGGTGGGGGGAGCTCTCTCCGGCCCAAAGGAGCAGGAAGAGGGTGTCCCGCGGGGCATTGTCCTAGGTGTCACACTCTTTGTTCTAAACATCAACGGCATCATCTTAGTGCTGCTGGAAGATGTTCTTGCTACGCTCTACGTGGACCACCTTTCGATCTCTTTTGGCGCGGCTCAGATGCCAGTGTCGCTATGCCGAAGCGCAAAGTCTTCGGTTTTCCTTGACTAAGACTAAGGTGGTGCACTTCTGCTGCCACCCGCGGATCCACCTTGACCCAAATTGTTTATGAATGGGGTGCGACTGGAAATGGTGGACTAGCACGGTTTCTTTGATCTTGTATTTGACCGATGCCTTACCTGGGAGGCTCATATTCACAGCCTTAGGGTCTTTTGTACCCGCGTCATGGATATTGCTCATTCCAGTGCCTGGAGCCCTGGTAAGGATACTTCCTTACTTTTTACGAATCCTTTGTTTTCTCGAAGCTCGACTACGAATGTGAGTTTTATGCACCCGCATCCGAGCATACTTGTAGATGCGGGGGAGATCCCCCTCGCTCTGCCACGTGCATTATTCGCCTGTACAAGGGAGTCCGGCGGCTCTCACAGTTGCCAACAGCTCCCACTGAATCCGAAGCTGATCTCGACGGTGACTATGCCTCAGAGAGACGTAAATCATACCCTAAACCTTAAACCTAGAAGGTACCTACTTTAACTATTTGTCGCCACGCCTCTGCTACCAGAGATCCAGTGCGGAGAGTACTGCGTTCGGCCTATTTGGAGCAGACTTCCCGTCACACTGCAACCGTGCCAATGTATATGGATGGTTGCAAGTCTCAAGAAGGGGTCGGTTTTTACGCAGTGTGCCTTATATTTTAACTGAGCAGCGCTTTGTCAGGCGCTGCGTCCATCTTTACAGCCCTGCTGGTTGCAATACACCGATCGATACGCGATATCAGTCAACCTACCTGGTTTGGAGACAGGATTGTGATTTATAGACTTACAAAGTGACGCAAGTGCTCTCGGGGAATTCAAATCTGCGCAGCCCCTGGTTTGCAATATCTGTGACGACAATGTTATGGCGAGCCTGGCAGATGTCGAGATTATCTTCGGCTGCGATCATGTAAATGTAGGAATTGCGGTGAATGACGTGGCAAGAGTGTCCGCGAGGACTGGGCGATCACATCAGCGTTTCGCTCTTCATCACATTGAGTACATGGCACAATACGGGCAGCTCCCGGGAGGGATACTTGGCAAAGAAGATGGGAGACGGTTGAACGGAACTTAAAGTTACATGCATTGCGACGCTACTGTTCCCATGGAGCTACCCCTCAATGCCGCGACGGCTTCAGGTTCCTTTCTGTCGTCTCCAAATTGGACACACTCGCGGGACGTACCGCCATTTGATGGAGCGCTCGCCAGCGCCCTACTGTGAAGACTGCGTTGTCCCCCAGACTGTTCGGCAAATTCTTGCTGAGGATCCTGGTCTGGTCTGTTATCTTAGTGCACGCTACCTATACCGGTGTCGGGACGATCGGGGTCGCTACCGCTTGTCCCTTGTACTCGGGACTGGTCCGTGTACACGCACCTGCGACTTTTTGGCCTCCTCCACTTTCTTTGACTGCTTTTGTTGTTGGTCGCTCGTTTCTGCGTCGTGTTGCGGTGGGCATAATCCCGGCGTCGGGGCATCTTCCTTCTTTTGTCTTGCTACTTTCTTTTTTTATGTGGTTCTTGTTTTTAGTTTGTTTTTGAAACTTATGCTTAACAAAGCAAATTATCCGTTGCCAGTGAATCCACGCTTGCTACTGACTAGGGAAGAAAGTTCCCCACCCCCCTATAAGAGTATCATAAAAGGTAGGATTGGGAGGTTCCCTACTTCAGTCTCGGCCTCTCATGCATCCACGCTGTCATATTTAGTCACCCACGACGGTGCCATTCCTGTTTCCTCATCAGAGAAGTGAAATGGTGTGTGAAAGAGAGAAGATTCAACTGTGAAAATGCATAGAATCCTCACCCACTCTAAATTGATGGCTCTTGTTTTGTTTTATATGTTTGGGAGCGGCCGTTTCTAGTGTGGTCTAATTCTGCTTGAGAACCACCTCCTCACCCTTGGCCCTTGAAGAGTAATGGCAAGGAGCATTGAAAACCTCCCTGATTTGGTCATGGAAGGAATCTTCTCATCTAAGTAAGTAAAAGCCTGTATATTGTTAGAGCTGGCCCAGTGGTTAGCAATGCTATCGAAGCAGGTCTGCATTAAAAAGTGTTCCCCCCCAAAAGACCAGACTATGGACAATCTTTTGAATTGCAAATACTTGTCGCAAAACTTCACCTTAAACTGAGGCCTTACCTTCGGATGAAATGAAAAATGGTAGAAACCATTCTTCAAGTCTATCTTTATTGCCATGTCCCCCGGACTCTTAGTCTGGAGGTCCTTGGCAATGTTAGGTAACTTGAAGCAAGCTGGGGTGAAGTGGGGGAGTAAGAGGGACATATGATAGACCCCACGCATGGACTAATCTGGCTTGTGGAACCCGAAAATAGTGTGTGTATAGGTGACTCCATTCTTTTCTTAACTTTCTCAATACTAAATCTTCGAGGTGACCACGTGACGCTATTCCATTCTGAACCGAAATAAACACTGTCCGCCTGAGCGATCTAATTGTCGGGGTGGTCTCAAACAAAGGATATATGGACTCGTAATTAAAATAAGCACATCTCTTGATAGCAGTTGGATCGAGGACAAGGTATGACAAATAACATACGAATAACAATCGGGGAAACTAATTTTGAAAGGATTATGGAAAAGTTTTCATCATATGCATTTTATTTTCTGAAATTTAGTAACTATATAATGGAAAGTCACTTTAGTTATAAAGTGACTTTCTGCAAAATATGCACGAATGCAATAATATAAGCTTTCACATATTTAATAAAGAGCCGTGTATAATGAAATCTACAATGAACACAACTAAAAAAGAAAATTTAATGAAGTAGGTCCTGGACAATATGGACCCCGACTAAGACCGAGTTGGCGTTGCGTGCCTAACTTGACCCTAAGTAAGTTATATGTGTCCAGTAGTGTTTAACTACCTCTCCATTTAGGTGTCCCATATTTTAATATTCAAAGTCTGATGACGGTGCCTGTGGGTGCACTACCGGCACCTTCCGGCGTTGCGTACGGAGTATCAAGGAACCTTCACGAGTACCAAAGTGGTAAGAAAGGTATATAATCGAAAAAGTTCGCTATAGGTGGTATCTGCCGTTCATATGGCATGTACCGTTATATCAGCAACCATGCCAAGACGTGACGGAAGTCTCCCGCCTCGAACTCAAATGACAGGATAAATGCACCCAAAAATTACAGCAGGCCTCTGTGGTACCGCCCAGGGCAGAACCAGGGGTGACACCGACCCAAGAGCTATAGCGAGCTCTCGACAAAAGTTTACTAGCTCTAAACTCAAAGACTTTAGGGGAAGATTAGCATCTCTCAGCAGCAGATACAGTCGAGATAGGTTGCCAATGCCCTGAGAGCGTTGGCAACTAAGGAAGACGCCGGGTAATACACGCTGAGCTGTGGATGCATAAAACTTGCAGCCGTAGTCAAGTAAGGAAGTAGCCATATCACCCCCCCCCCCCGCCCAGGTGATAAACATCACGAGAATACAGGTCTATGGCGCGGGAAAAAGAAATCCTTAGGTCGAGAATATGAGCCTGCCATTTCAGGCGTCATATAGGGCCATAATGCATAGAGGACGCCGCAGAGCCCATGGCATTCCCCAGCATCGACAAGTAGGCTCTCAATGAAGGATGTGCAACGGCAACGGTCGCCAGGCGGGTAGCCGTGTGGTGTATTAAGTCCAACTTGCGTAATATACGCTCCGCTGCGGATATAAAACTTGCATTCGTAATCAAGCTTTGAAAGAACAAATGTTGGATAGAAAAGTAAGGCGGGAGCGAGTAATATCCATGAATATAACCCTCCCAAAAGGGCATTAGTCAAATACGAGACCAAGGAAACGGTAAGAATCCACCACTTCAAGGAGAACAACATTTAAAAACATGTTGCAGTTGATATTAAGTAAAGAGTGTGACACCAGCGATTAACATGGCCTCCCCTGGAGAATGCGACCAACACCAAGAAGTCAAATAAAATGGGAATAAGGAAGCATCCTTCTGCTTGCCGGCCGCCCCACGCTCGGCAGAACTATATAGAAGCGCTCGATGAATTCACCCACGGTGCAATAGTTCACGCGACGCTTATAGCAAATTATCATTTTGTTTCTCTTTAAGGGTTATTTATCACCAGTGTGGGTTCTTAAATGTGCAACAAGTTTGACCTTTCTCTGACCCTGATAAGGGCAAAGACTGCATTTAAAAGGCTTCTCACCTGTGTGAAGATATAAATGGCTTTTAAGATTAACTTTCTGTGTAGCCTGATAAGGGCAAATATTGCATTTGAAAGGCTTCTCGCCTGTGTGAGTATATGAATGGTTTTTAAGAGAAAATTTAGTTGCAGCCTGATAAGGGCAAAGGCTGCATTTGAAAGGCTTCTCACCTGTGTGAGTATATGAATGGTATTTAAGATGAGCTTTCGTTGCAGTCTGATAAGGGCAAAGAATGCATTTGAAAGGTTTCTCACCTGTGTGAGTATATGAATGGCTTTTAAGAGTACCTTTAGTTGCCGCGTTATAAGGGCAGAGACTGCATTTGAAAGGCTTCTCTCCCGTATGAGTCCTTGCATGTATTCTAACATCTGCTTTACTTGCAGCTTTATAAGGGCAAAGGCTGCATTTGAAAGGCTTATCACCTGTGTGAGTATATAAATGTCTTTTAATATCTCCTTTCTTTGCAGCCTGATACCCACAAAGACTGCATTTGAGAGCCTTCTCACCTGTGTGACTATATGAATGGTTTTTAAGAGAACCTTTAGTTGCCGCGTTATAAGGGCAAAGGTGGCATTTGAAAGGCTTCTCACCTGTGTGAGTATATGAATGGATTTTTAGATGAACTTTCGTTGCAGCCTGATAAGGGCATAGGAGGCATTTGAAAGGCTTCTCACTTGTGTGAGTATATAAATGGTTTTTAAGAAGAACTTTCGTTGCAGCCTGATAAGGGCAAAGATTGCATTTGAAAGGCTTCTCAGCTGTGTGAGTATATAAATGGTTTTTAAGAAGAACTTTCGTTGCAGCCTGATAAGGGCAAAGATTGCATTTGAAAGGCTTCTCAGCTGTGTGAGTATATGAATGGTTTTTAAGAAGAACTTTCGTTGTAGTCTGATAAGGGCATAAACTGCATTTGAAAGGCTTCTCAGCTGTGTGAGTATAGAAATGGTTTTTAAGAAGAACTTTCGTTGCACCCTGATAAGGGCAAAGGCTGCATTTGAAAGGCTTCTCACCTATGTGAGTATATGAATGGCTTTTAAGAGAGCCTTTAGTTGCCGCGTTATAAGGGCAAAGGCGGCATTTGAAAGGCTTCTCTCCCGTATGAGTCCTTGCATGTATTCTAACATCTGATTTACTTGCAGCTTTATAAATGCAAAGGCGGGATTTGAAAGGCTTCTCACCTGTGTGACTATATAAATGTTTTTTAAGAGAACCTTTTGTTGCAGCCTGATATGGACAAAGGTTGCGTCTGAACGACTTCTCACCATTGTGATTACTTGAATGTTTCTTAGTAACTTTTATGGCAGCCTGATTGGGGCAAGGGGCTCGAGGTGATATCATACTATTAAATTGTGGAATAACCTTAAGGTTACTGGACGAACCCAATTTCATCTGAAAAAGAAAGTTAATTTTACAATCTCTCGTTGGCGATCTTTCTGGTGTACAGGAGAGCATTCTTGCAATAGGAAGAAAGGGTATGGACCCCAACCATCCCAAATTAATTCTTTAGGACTCCCACCTAATTATGACCAACATGAATTGATATTATATCCCAACAAAACCATAAATTTCTGAGAGAAAGGGATAAGAAGAGCCCAAAGAACGAAGGGGTTCCAAAACTTCTAGAATCAGTATGAATAATAAAATTGTGAAAAGTAAAAATGAGGCGGAAATTTAAAAGAATGTGATAATTCAAGTTAAATAGAGGATAACCTAGGCAAAATTAGCTGCGGTGAAGACTGATACACTGCTGCTGGGCTCAAATTGCAACTCGACTTTGATCCTTCTGTATGGATTGAGTAAGAGCTCTTTATTTTTTAATTCAAGAGCGCTATCTCTGTTGGCGGTCACCACCGAGGGCATAATCACTGATACATGTTTCAGAAAGAAAGAGCAGAGTAGAACAGGGTAAACGGATCCTTTTTGAAAGGGCCATATTCCATATTATATTTATATATATATATATATATATATATATATATATATATATATATATATATATATACAGTGGCACGCGAAATAATTTTTTTTACTATTTCTTGCATAATATTTCTTCGTTTGGGTGGATACTTTACAAATATGTTCCAATAATACTTTCATTCACCTGAACAAATAAAAATGAAAATCATAAATGCAAAATTTTATTTATAAAAATAGCCAAATAACAAACTAAAGTATTCTATACATTTATTTAATATTTTGGAGGAGGCAAGCCTCGTCAACAAATTCATAATGTCCATAAGTAAGTGTATACGAACCCGTCCCGAGTACAATGGACAAGCAGTAGCGACCACGTTCGTCCAGGAGGGGTAACGTACGCGCAGATCATCCAGACCGGGATATTCAACAAGAATGTTCCCAACAGTCTGGGGGACAATGCAGTAATCACAATAATACGGTGCAGAGGAGCGTTCTATCATATGGCAGTGCGTCCCGCGAGTGTGTCCAATTCGGAGACGACAGAAAGCAACCTGAAGACGTTGCGGCATTGGGGTGGTAGGTCTATGGGAACAGTCGCGGCGCAATGGCACGCACTTTTAGTTTCCCCTCTACCGTCTCCCATCTTCATTGCCAAGCAGCCCGGAGCCGGTATTCGTGCCATGTAATGGGTGCGAGGAAGAGAAAAAGGCTGGTCTGGTCGCCCAGTCATGGCGGACTCTTTGGCGTTCCCAATCCCTAAATGTACATAAATCCAGCATAAGATAATCTACACATCTGCCCGGCTCTCCAAAACAGTGAGGTTGGGATATCGATAACCTCGGGGGTTGCGAAGATTCCAATGCCTCGAGAGCACTCAGGGCGCTTTGTGAGGCACTATTAATGACAATATGGTCTCCGAACCGGGCACGTCGCGTAATCTCTCGTACCGAGCGGTGTATTGCAACCAGCTCTCCTGTTAAGACAGAAGCAGAGCCTAGCAGAGCCCCGCTGACTTCACGCAGATGGACGGCGTGTAAATCGCCCCCCTTATGGGACATGGAATTATCTCCGCATACAATGGGAAGGATCAAAGGGTGACACGCAGTATGCTCCAAAAAGGCCGAACGAATAATGCCGGCGCTGTAGAAGCTTTGGTAGTAAAGGCGTGGCAACAAATGGTCAAACGTGGTACCCCTCCAAGGTGTCGTCCTGGGCAGATTCAGGGGAGCCACCAACGGCCCGAGATATATACCTAGCTCTCGAAGGAGTTTCTTGGCCCTAAACCCAAAGGGCTTAGGGTATGACTGGTGTCTCTCAGCGGCATAGGCACCGTCGAAATCAGCTGCGAATGTAGTGAGATCTTTGGCGACTGAGGAAGGCGCTGAGTTTGCGCCTACAGGTGAGTAATAAACTGTGCATGCCGCAAAGCGAATAGTATCTCCTCAGCATCGACAAGTAGGCTCTCAATAGTGGAAGGCGGAAGCCACCGGTGGCCAGGCGAAGGCCGGTGTGGTGGATCAAGTACGCCTTCCGCAATACACGCTCGGATGCAGATGCATAAAACTCACATCCGTAGTCGAGCTTCGAACAAAGGATTGATAAAAGTAAGTAGCCCTATCAGCAATCCAGGCGCTGAAAGGCACGGAGCGAAGAATATCTAAGACGCGGGTACAGGAGACCCTAAAGCTGCAAATATAAACATCCCAGGTGAAGCGGCGGTAAAATAAAAGATCAAGGAAACGGTGCGAGTCCTACAATTCAAGGCCTAACCCGTTTAGAAACAAGTCTGAGTCAGGGTGGAGCGAGGATGGCGGCAGAAGTGCAACTCCTTAGTCTTGGCGAAGGTAAACCGAAGTCTGTGAGCTTCGGCATAGCGGGAGACGTGGTTCAATTCTTGTTGGAGTCGACGCTCCAGAGTTGGCATTTGGGCAGAGCCAAAAGAGATCGAAAGGTCGTCCACGTAGACCGTAGCGAGAACATCTTCCGGCAGCATCGAGGTGATGCGTTTGATGCTCAGGGAAAAGAGGGGGTCACTGAAGACACTTTCCCTGCGAGACACCCTATTCTTGCTCTATGGGGCAGAGAGAGAGCTCCCCCGACCCGTACGCGGAATCGACGATCTCGAAAACATTCAGATATAAAGACTTGGAGGCGTCCCCTCGCTCCCATCGTGTGCAGTTTCCATGATACTGTATCGCCATACACTATCATAGGCATTCTCCAGATCGAAAAACACCGTGGCGTAATGCTGTATACGAAGGAAGGCCTCGCAGACTGCATATTGGAGTCGGAGCAGAGCATTCGACGTGTAGTGGAACTTACGGAAGCCGCACTGTGCTGAAGACAGATGGCCTCTGATGTCCAGGAAAAAGGCTAATCTAACATTTACAAATTTCTCCATCAACTTGCACACGCAAAGAAGATGGGAGAAGGTCGAAGTGAAGCCGGCCGGAGTAGAATGATCTCTCCCCGGTTTGCGAAAAGAGAGCACAGTAGCGATACGCCAGTATTTAGGAGGCTACCCTCTACCCAGATCCAGTTAAATAAATCTAACAGAAACGCCATGCCTCACTTACCTGGTGTTGAAGCAGAGTATACGGGACATCGTCCGGTCCATAGGCTGTGCACGCGCACGAGGCGTGAGCGGAACTCGACTCACTCGGAGTAAACCTGTCGTTAAGGGTTCTCCGCCTCTGGAGGTAAAGTCCAGTCGTCGGGCTTCCGCGACCTCACTACGCGGATTAAATGCTGGCAGAGCAGCATCCCAGATAGAGAATTCAGAAAAAGCGGTCGCGAGGATTCTGCGGTCCCATTTTCCTGGATAACAGGAGAGGTGTCCTGCGAGAACTTGCCCCGAATCATTTTGAATCGTTCCGGACCTCTGCTAGAGTGGTCTTCTCGTTAAGTGAAGAAACGTATACCCGATAAGGAGATATATTGTCAATATTTATTAATGAGTAAAATGCATACATAATCAAGTTGTCTTGGTTTATTTTGTATTAAATTAATTTTTATAAGCAACTCACAAAGACTTCTTGGGATTTGGGGGCGATGCACTTGCTGTGATGAGGTTGTCTGAGACGAACTCAACGGCCTCATCTACCGACCTAAACTCTTCGACTGAGATAGGGAATTCAGTCATTTCCTGAAATGCAGACCACCGCGCCAAGCGCAACCGGGGCGGGCTCTCGGGCGGCAGCGGCCCAGAAAATGATATTTGAATGGGAAAGTGATCACTACCATGGATGTCATCGACCACCCACCAATCAAAATCAGGGTGTAAATCCGGAGAGCACAAAGATAGATCGAGGCAGGAAAATGAAGCGGTTCTCGGGCATTGATGCGTAAACTTATCCACATTTAGGACACCCATCTCTAGCTCGTCGATCAGGTCGGCAAGGACTCGACCCCTGGTAAAAATCGAGTAGTCTCCCCAGAGGGGGCGTCTCCCGTTAAAATCTCCGAGTAGGAGAAAATGCCTCGGCAACCGTGCCACGACCTGGTGGAAGTTTCCCTCGTCGAAGTCGGCTGACGGTGGAATGTACGTGGAATTCACAGTATACCTCCTATCCAGGTGGAGCTGCATAGTTACTGCCTGAAAGGAGGTTTCTAAAGCGAATAGAAGAACGGAGACATCATGCTGGGTGTAAATCATACATTCTCCCGCCCAGCATCCATCCCCTGCTTGTGGGGTCGCAAAACCTTTAATAACCGGGAGAGTGGTCAGGGGCCACGAGCCCAGCGTGGTCTCCTGCAAAAAGATAGTTAACGGGGAACGGGAGGAGACCGAGACTCCGCAGATCATCCCAGTTGGCACGTAGTCCGCGGGAATTTCATTTAAGGAATATGCCCTCCAGGCCAAGCTCGGGAGAGATGCAGGGGCCGTCTTAGAAGAGAAGACCTTCAGGGGATGACCCTACGCTTTTCGGAGGCAGAGCTCCGGGCGCTGTTGGTCGGACAATGCGTTGTCACCTTCTAGAATTTATGGGGGACGGTTGGGATCGCCATGCGAGTCTTTTCCTCTATCCGCCTCGAAACCTTAGGCGAACAGGGCGGTTTCGGCAGTGGGGGTGCCTGTTTTTGAGGATGCACCTACTCAAAGACATCCAGCATAAGAATGGCTGTTAGCGTATCAGCAGAAGCTCCTATAGTGATTTCTTCCTTTCGGGGGCAGATTTAGGAACCCCGTAAGATGGCCTCACAACCAAACGGCGCACTGCCGTTTCACATTACGGAAACGGTCACACTGGGGGAAGGGAGGGCAGCCCTGATTTTAGACGTGGCTGGGTGTGAAACCTGTGTGCAACCAGCTTATCCAGGGCAGCGCCAAGGGTGGGTAGAACCCTCAGAAGGATTCGACCATGCTTGTAGGCATGGAGAGGCTTGGAACAGAGGGTGTCTTTCTTAACATTGAGTCACTGGACGCCTCAGGCAGCACCGCGCTCGCCAGGACCAAACCCTTAGCGCCTCGCAAAAGGAGGGACATTCAGGACATCAACTGCCAGAATTTCCTTATCATGGAGATACGCACCATAGTGCTTCGAAGAAGCGGGGTGCGGCTCTCCGTAATTGAGACACTTGGCCAAAACGATTTGGACTTATCGTGTTCGGCCTTGGGGCAACTTACACAGACTTCGGGTATCCCCCGACTTTGCGCGTCTACTATGGCCGAAGCGGTGACAGTAGTAGCACCTCCATGACAGTGGCACAAATGCTATCACGCGGTAGCGATACCAACCAGCATCCACAGACCCACGCACGACCTTGACCCCCCAATGGTCGGCAACTCTAAGGGTATGTCATATATGTAGTCCATGAGTTCCCTCGCATAAACTACTCCTTTCATGAAGCTCATGGTTGAGTGTGGCGTCACACTCACAGGCGTGCCATCAAGTGTCCGAAGGGCACTAATCATGGCCACCTCGGAGGGATTCGACGCATTCACCAAAAGGCTCCCGTCCGAGAAACGGGTGACCTTCGGCTCTCTACCAATCACACCAGCTAGAGCTGTCCTCTGATGGATCATGTTGCCCTTAGCCAACAGGCTACGTACCATCAGTGGAGCGAATAACAAGGGAGCGTTTGAAGCCATCAGGCTCGAATACACCAGGTAGCATCTAAATGTTGGGCGCTGAAGTAATTGAGGCTCCGCTCTGCGTAATTCTGGTGTTCGTCTAGGAGTCCCCGCCCAGTTTTGCAACGGGGCGGACGTACCGATCTTGGTTTGGTCGTTTACCGAAACGGCAGCGGCCCCGTCCGTTCCTGTGGGTCCCACAAAGGGAGAGGAGCCCTGTGGTTTTTTGTCTTTTCCTATTTTTTTTTTATTTTAGAGGCGGGTGGGGAACAGTAAAGCAAATAAATGGTAAGCGTTTGAAGCAAGCCGGCTGGAAAACGCGATTTGGTCTCTCAATGAGGGCCCCCGACGTAATCGCGGTTCCGCTAAGCGCCCTTGCGATCTTGGCCTGATCACTCGCCAAAACGGCCCCTGACCCGTCTGTCTCCGGAGGCCCTGCGGTGTTAGAGGGACTTTTAGTACTCTTTTTACTTCTTTTATTTTGTGGAATGAACCCGCATCTCTCCTTGCGCCAGGAGGAGACACTAGGCTGGATGGACCATCCCAAGAAGATGCTTCTCCTAAGCAGAAGTTCTTGGGTGTCAAAGAGACACCAGCTGGGGCAGAAGGTCCCACTTCACCCTTTTGAGTCCTTGAGGGCTCGAGCTCTCTGAAGAGAAGCTTGCACAGGGGCAGACTCAGATTCGATGTTTGTACCAAACAAAGGTTCGACCCAAAGGAAGATCCTGCAGTCTGGGGCTGTCTCAGTTCCAAGACCATGTCTCTGTCAGGGAGGACGGGGCGCTCCATGTAGCCATCATCCCGAAGGGTATTGTAGCAGACAGATTGTCCACCTCCCCTTCCCCATATCTAATCCCTTTCTTCTCTTCTGGCATGTTTCTTGAGAGCGGGTGCGACATCATCGCCCCTGGTGGAGGGGGGGAGGCGATAGATTTCTATCGTGGCCCCCCATTTATCCCTCTCTTTCTACAGGCGGATTTTTCAGCTAATAAAATGAAAGATTCTAAAGGCAATTTTTTGAATTGTCTAAGATAAAAATTAATCGTTAGATAAAAAGAAGAAGAGTTCAGTGAGAGAAAAATAGGTGAGTGACCCTGTGTGAAAGTAAGTGTGGATGAGTAGGTATTAGCAGTGGAGATGTTCGAGTGTGGCATTGACTTGGTGACTTAAAATGCCTTCTTTCCAGCTCCTCGGTCCCGGCTACTCAAGCGTCATCTGGCTTTATGAGGCCACGGCATTTTTTTTTTATTTTAGGAGCCCATCTGGCGACTGTTTACTTGGGCATAAGTCGCCCTACTAACGACAGCCAGCCTAGTCGGAAGCTATATTAAAATAACAATATGCAAAAAAACAAATGGAAAAAGACAAGCTGAAAGCACCCTCCGGCATTAGGGGGAGAGGCCACCTCTCACCGACACATGAACGTGCAACCTACATAAAAAAAACAGTCAAATAAAGGGGAGGAGGCAGGCATCCTGCAAATGGTCAATGTGCACGAACCCATACCCGAGTACAAGTGACAAGCGGTAGCGACCCTGCTCGTTCCGGTACCGGGATAGGTACCGTGTGCGAAAATCGCCCAGACTGGGACGTTGAACAGGAATGTGCCGAACAGTCTCGGGGACAGGGGAGTCTTTACAGTAGGGCACAGGCGAGCGTTCCATCAAATAGCGATGCGTCACACGAGTGTGTCCAATTCGGAGTCGACAGAAAGCGACCTAAAGCCGCCGCGGAATTGGGGGATAGGTCCATGGGAACAGTCGCGGCGCAATGGCACGCAACTTTAAGTTCCCTTCGACCGTCTCCCATCTTATTTGCCAAGCAGTGCTAAGAGCTGCCCGTATTCCTGCCACGTAATCGGTATGAGGAAGAGCGAAAGGCTGGCAAGGTCGCCCAGTCATAGCGGACTCTTTGGCGCCCTCATTCCTTGCAAATCCTACATGTCAAGGAAGCCAGCAAAAGATAACCTCCGCCCGGCTCGCCAAAACTGTGGAGTCATGGATATCGCGAACCAAGGAATGCAGAGATTCCAATGCACCGAGCGCGCTCAGTGCGCTTTGTGAGTCGCTATAAATCAAAATCGGGTCTCGAAACCGGGCACGTCGCGTAATCTCCCGCACCGAGTGGTGTAGTGCAATCAGCCAGGCCGTGAAGACAGACGCAGCGCCCCGCTGACTTCAAACAGAGGGGATATGGCGTGGAAACCGACCCCTTCTTGGGACTTGGACCCATCCGTATACACTGGAACGGTTCCAGCGTGACAGAAAGTGTCCTCCAAAAAGGTCGAACCCAATATTCCCGGCGACAAATAGCCAAATGTGGTATCGTAACTTCCAGTGTGGCGTCCAGGGCAGAACCAGGCCCACCACCGGCCCGCTAAACCCAAAGGAAAGGGTATGACTGGCGTGTCTCTGCGGCATAGGCACAGTGAAGATCAGATGCGGAGGCAGTGAGAGCTGTTGGGGAGTGAGGAAGGCGTCGGGCTCACGCCTACAGGGGAATAATAATGCACTGTGCATGGCGCAGAGCGAGTAGCATCTCCACAGCATCGAATAAGTAGGCTCTCAATGGGGGAAGTGCGGAAGGCACCGGTCACGAGGCTAAGGCCGGTGTAGGGGATCGAATCCACCCTCGGATAAACACTCGGCTGCGGATGCATAAAACTCGCATCCGTAGTCGAGCTTCGAACGAACAAAGGATCGATAAAAAAGTAAGGCAGTAGCCCTATCAGATCCCCAAGCACTAAACGTCACGGAACTAAGAATATCCAGGAAACGGGTACAAGAGACCCTAAGGCTGCGATTATGAGCCTCCCCGGTTAGGGGTCGATCAAATACAAGACTAAGGAAACGGTGCGAATCCACCACTTACAGGCGCACCCCATTAAGAAACAAATCTGGGTCGGGGTGGAGCCGTGGATGGCGGCAAAAGTGCACAGCCTTAGTCTTAGCCAAGCAAAACCGAAGCCTATGCGCTTCGGCATAGACGCTGTTAAATGCCGGTTGGAGTCGACGCCCCAGAGTTGGCATCTGGGCCGCGCCAAAAGAGATCGAAAGTTCGTCCACGTAGAGCGTAGCGAGAACATCTTCCGGCAGCACCGAGGTGATCTCGTTGATGATCCGAGCAAAGAGTGCGACACGTAGGACGCTTCACTGCGGGACACCCTCTAACTGCTCCTTTGTGCCGGAGAGGGCTCCCCCCACCCGTACGCGGAATCGACGATCTCGCAAAAATTCAGATATAAACATTGGGAGGCGTCCCCTCGCCCCCATCGTGTGGAGAGTCTCCATGATACCGTATCGCTATGCGGTATCATAGGCCTTCTCCAGATCGAAAAACACCGTGGCGTAGTGCAGTCTACAAAGGAAGGTCTCGCAGACGGCATTTTCCAGTCGGATCAGAACATCCGGCGTGGAGTGGAACTTGCGAAGAGCACAAAGCTAGGTCAAGACAAGAAAATGAAGCGGTTCTCGGACAATGATGCGTAAACTCATCCACGTTTAGGACACCCATCTCAAGCTCTTCGATCAGATCGGCAAGGACTTGTCCCCTGGGATTGATGGAGTAATCTCCCCAGAGAGAATGCCTGCCGTTCAGATTTCCAAGCAAGAGATAGGGCCTCGGCAACCGTGCCACGACGCGGCGGAAGTCCCCCACGTCGAAGTCAGCTGACGGTGGAATGTACGCAGAAATGATAGTATACCTCCTATCCAGGTGCAGCTGCACAGCCACTGCCTGAAAGGAGGTATCTAAAGAGAAAGGAAGAACGGAGACATCATGCCGGGTGTAAAACGCGCATGCCCCAGCCCAGCCATTTCCGCGGTGGTGGGGGTCGCAAGATCCTTGGAACCCCGGGATGGCGGGCAGGGGGCACGCGGCTAGCATGGTTTCTTGCAGAAAAATAGCTAACGGAGAACGGGACGAGAAGAGCCTCCACAGCTCCTCCCAGTTGGCCCAGAGTCCACGGCAATTCCCTCCCGGCCTAGCTCGGAGGAGACGCAGGGGGCCCTCCTCGAACAGAAGACCCTCACGGGAATGGCCATACGCTTCTCGGGGGCAGAACCCCGGGCGCTGTTGGCCGGACAAAGCGCTGAAGGCGCTGTCGCCTTCAAGGACTTATTGGGGAAGGTTGGGCTCGCCATGCGAGTCTTTTCCTCCCTCCGCAAAGAAACCTTAGGCGGGCGTTGCGGCTTCGGTGGCGCAGGGCCCTCTTTTCGAAGAACCAACGTCTCCGAGCCACTCGGTCCACCACTAGGCGTGAACGAATTTGCCGAAGCTCCTTTCGGAAGACAGCTTTAGGAACCCCGGAAGATGGCCTAGTGGCCGACCAAGGCCTTAGCCTCGCGGAATGAGAAACGAGCCTGGGCCTGAACGGCCAGGATTTCCTTCTCAAGGAGATATGCACCACATTGCTTCAAAGAAGAGGGGTGCGGCTCTCCGCAATTGACACACTTGGCCACACACGATTTGGACTTATCGTGTGCGACCTTGGATCAATTTACACAGACTTCGGGTGACCCCGACTTTGCACGTCTACATGAGCGATTCGTATGGCCGAAGCGGTGACAGTAATAGCACCGCCGCGGAAGTGGCACGAATGCCTTCACGCGGTAGCGGTACCAACCGACTCAGGGAGCTTGTCACAGTCGAACGTGACGAAGAGTGTAGGGGTGGGTCTCGAGGCCCCTCCCTGTTTTCTCATCACACGTTCGACCTTGACCACCCAATGGTCGGCCAGCTCTAGGGTGATGTCCTCAATGGAGTAGTCAACGAGTTCCCTCGCATAAACTACTCCTTTCACAAAGTTCATGGTAGAGTGCGGCGTCACACTCACCGGGGTGCCATGAAGTGTCCGAAGAGCGCTTATCTTGGGCGCCTCGGCGGGATTCACCAGAAACGGGTCACCTTCATATCTCTACCAATTGTACTAGCTAATCCTCTCCTCTGATGGATCATGTTGCCTTTGGCCAGCATGGTGCCATCAGTGGAGTGAATAACGAGGAAGCGTTTGAAGACAGCGGGCTCGAAAACGCCAGGTAACCTCTGAATCAAGGGCCCCGATGTCATCGAGGCTCAGCCCTGTGCACTTTTGGTCTTAGTCAGGGGCTCCGCACACGGGGGGGGGTAGAGGGGCCCGGTGTGACGATCTTGGCTTGGTCGCTTGCCAAAATGGCAGCAGACCCATCCGTCCCCGTAGCCCCCGCGAATGGAGAGGAACCCCGAGTCTTCTTAGTCTTTGACTTTTTCGGAGAGGAGGGCGGTGTATGAACCCGCTTCTCACCTTCGCCGGAAGGAGCTCCTAGGCCAGATGGACCTGCTTCAGCCAGGTCCTTCTTCGAAATGGAGAAGCCGTTTAAGGAGGCCCTTGCGTAGGGGCGGATTCGGTGCTTGGCGCCAAGCCCGGATTCCCCCCCATGGAAGGCCCTACCGTCTGAGGCTAGGTTTCCTCAAGGACCATGTCTATCACAGGATGGGGCCTCCAGTTGGCCATCCCCTCCCAGGAAATCGCAGGTCCCCTTGGCAGCGTCACCAGTCTTTTGTGGGGAGGCACAGGCCTTGAATCCGGCAAGGGTCAATATTCTTGCCAGCAAGTCTTTTGAGGGAAGCGACCGAAGGGGCCTGGCTTCCCTCTCTTCCCTAAGGGGGTTTGCCCTACCGAGCCGCTTTTATGGGGAGCGGTCGGTTATATGCTGCCTGCTGACTTTCTTGGCAGTCCCCTTGGAAAGCAAAGGAGGGACTGCCGCTGGAAGCAGGGAGGTGCCCGAAAGCACCTTCAGATAAGGGGTGAGGGGGAGTCCCCTACACCCGTAGGCGTAAGAGAGGAGTAAGCCTCCTCTCCGGTTAAAGAAATATGGAGGGTCCTCCCCTGTGCAAGCACAAAGGGCGCGGAACCTCCATTTTGTCTGCGGAGCTGCCCGAGAGCGGCTCCGGTGATGTAACAGGGGAAGTTGAAGGTTGTTTTTTTTAGTTTTTCATCTATGGGCATGGTGACCCTATTTGTACCACGGGACGCAATAGCTCATCACCTCTCGCAGTTGCCCACACTGCAAGAGGTGCTTAAGGCCTGGCAGAGCCAGGCGCCGCTATTTCGGACCACCCCTCCCGCCTGGTGGCCTGGCAGTCCATCGGCATGGCGGCTCCACCTTCAACACGGCGTAAAAAGATAGATTATGAAGAGGAGAGGAAAAGGGATGTGAGGAAGGTATGGGTGGGGATGAAGCAGGTTGTTAAAAAGCAACCGCAACAGACCGGAGCTCAGGGGTTAGGCAACATTGTCTCCTCCCTCCTCAGCCCCAATCCGGGACGGTTGGCCGAGAAGAAGGTCAGCATCTACCTTGTGAAATTAGAGGTTGACCAGAGAAAGTTGTGGGAGAGGTTGTATGAAAAGCGACGAAGTAGTGGAGAAATACAGGCTATCTGAAGGAAGGAAGAGAGGCTAAGGTGGGGCCGGACGGAGCGCTGGATCCCGTCGACACGACGAGGCGGAAGTCGCCCGCGTCGAAGTCGGCTGACGGTGGAATGTACGCGGAAATAACAATATACATCCTATCCAGAGGCAGCTGTACAGCTACTGCCTGAAACAAGGTATTTAAAGCGAAGAGAAGAAAGGAGACATTATGACTGGTGTAAATGGCGCATCTTCCTGCCCGGCCCAAATCTCGTGGTGGTAGGGTCGTAAAACTCTTATACCCCAGGAGGGTGGGCAGGGGGTACACGTCCAGCATGGTTTCCTGCAAAAAGATAGCTAGCGGGGAACGGGTCGGGACGAGACGAGCCTCGGCAACTCCTCCCAGTTGGCCCGAAGGCCGCTGCAATTCCATTTAAGGAATATCCCCTCCAGGCCTAACTCGGAGGAGACGCGGGGGCCCGCTTCGAAGAGAAGACCCTCACGGGAATGGCCGTACGCTTTCCTGAGGCAGAACTCTGGCCGATGTTGGCCGGACAATGCGCTGTCACCTTCGAGGACTTATTGGGGGAGGTTGGGCTCGCCATGCGAGTCTTTTCCTCCCTCCGCAAAGAAACCTTAGGCAAGCATGGCAACTTCGGAGGCGGGGGTCTCTCGTTTGGAGGATCCACCGTCTCCGAAATACCCAGGCTACAACTGGGTGTGGGCGAAGGATCGGAAGCTCCTTTAGTGTTGTCCTCCTTTCGGGGGCCAGTCTTAGGAACCTCGGAAGATGGCCTCACTAACCTCTTCACGGGCGTTGCCTCCTGTGAGTCTAACGACTCGGTGGAGACACACGGATGGGTGTGAACGCTTTGTGCCACGGCCGGGGTGGGCAGAACCCGCAGAATGATTCCAAATGGATGCAGAAACGACCGTGCTTGTAGGCGTGGAGGGGACACAAGCAGTGGGTGTCCTTTTCAAAATTGAGGCATAGGACGTCCCACGCAGCGCCGGGCACTCCAGGACCAAGTCCTTAGCCTCGCGGAATGAGAGTCGAGCCTGGGCCTGAACAGCCAGGATTTCTTTCTCAAGGAGATATGCACCACATTGCTTCGAAGAAGCAGGGTGCGGCTCTCCGTAATTGACACACTTGGCCACACATGATTTAAACTTATCGTGTGCGACCTTGGAGCAACTTATACAGACTTCGAAAGGAGCGATTACTATGTGCGAAGCGGTGACAGTAATGGCACCTCCGCGGCAGTGGCACGAATGCCTTCACAAGGTAGCGGTACCAACCGGCACACACCGACTCAGGCAGCTGGTCACAGTCGAACGTGACGAAGAGTGTAGGGGTGGGTCTCGAGGCCCCTCCCTGTTTTCTCATCACACGTTCGACCTTGACCGTCCCATGGTTGGCCAGCTGTAAGGTGATTTCATCTATGGAGTAGTCAACGAGTTCCCTCACATAAACTACTCCTTTCACAAAGTTCATGGTATAATACGGCGTCACACTCATGGGGTGCCATGAAGTGTCCGAAGAGCACTAATCATGGCCGCCTCGGAGGGATTCGACGCATCCGCTAAAAGGCTCTCGTTCAAGAAACGAGTTACCTTCTGCTCTCTACCAATCACACTAGCTAGAGCTCTCCTTTGATGGATGATGTTCTTAGCCAACATACTGGAGCGAATAACAAGCAAATGCTTGAAGAAACCAGCGGGCTCGAGAACGCCAGGTAGCATCTGAATGAGGGGCCCCGACGTAATCGAGGCTCAGCTCTGAGCAGTTCTAGTCTTCATCTGGGACTCCCCACTCGGGAGAGTCACAGGGCCAGACGCGCCGATCTTCGCTTGGTCGCTTACCGAAACGGCAGCGGCCCCGTCCGTCCCTGCGTAAGGAGAGGAGTGCCTAATCTTGGTCTTTTTTTTCTTTTTAGGAGAAGCCGGCCCGGCAATAAACCCGCTTCTCCCCTCCGCCGAAAGGAGCGCCCAGATGGACTGGCCTCAGCAAGATCCTTCTCCGAGATGGACAAGGTCTTGGCTTTCACAGGAGCACCAGCCGGAGGAGGAGATCCTTCCTCTCCCAGTATAGCCGAAACCCGAGCCGTCTGAGGAGGACCTTGCACAGGGGCGGACTCAGATTCGGCGCTTGGCACCGAGCCCAGGTTCATGCCCATGGAAGGTCCTACCCTCTGAGGCTGGGTTACCTCAGGGTGGGGCTCCAGGTGGCTATCCGCACCCATGACATCATAGATCCCATTGGTCAGTGAGTCGTTTGACGGGGAAGAGAGGGAAGGGGGGGCACGTATGATGACCCCCTCTAAGCTCAATATGCGAGCTCGCAGGTATTTAGTGGGAAGAGGCCGACAGGGCCTGTCTTCCCTCCTCCCCCTAAAGGGGTTGGTTCTATCGTGCTGCTCCCACCGATTATGGGCCGCCTACCTTTCTTGGCAGTGCCCTTAGAAAGTAAAGAGAGCGACACTCGAGGGTACCTCCAGGGAAGGGTGTAAGGGGAAGTCCCCTACACCCGAAGGCAAAGGAGAGGGGTAAGCCTACTCTCCGGTTGAAGAGCTTTGGAGGGTCCCCTGTGAAGCACAGGGGCGGGACCTCCATTTTTTTTCAGTGGAGATGCCCATAGGCGGTTGAGGGGAAGGTGAGGGAGTATTTTTCTTTATTTCATCATTGGGTGACTCCCTAATAATCCAGGGGTCGTCAGAACCAGCTGCCGCCATTTATGACCTCACCTTTCCGCCCAGTGGCCAGGCAGCAGCCCTTCGGCATGGCGGCTCCCCCTTGGGCTGGGCGTAAAATCGATACAGATTGAAAGGAGAGAGAAAGGGGTATGTGAGGAAGTTGTGGGTGGGGATGAAGCAGGTTGTTAAAAGCCCACCACCCAGAACCGGAGCTTAGGGATGAGGGGTCATTGTCCCCTACCCCTGCAGCCCCGATCCGGGATGGATGGGTAAGAGGAAGAGAGGGTTGTAGGGAAAGTGAGGTTGTAGGGAAAGTGAGGCAGTAGGGTAGAAGTGCACGCTGGGGCCCGACGGGGTGCTGAGTACCGTCAGCACGGAGGCCAGGTAGGCAAAACGCCTCCCCCTTACTGGGTGAGGCAGCGGCAGCCGGCCTCAACTCTCGGTCGTCTTGGTAACTGGAGAGGACGTCTTAGTTGTGGGCATTGGAGGACACCTCCCAGGCTCCGACCAAGTGGTCGAAATTTCCCCGTAGCAGTTCTGACTGCGGAACGTTTCGTGCCGCAGCTTCAACTTGCGTATCCTAGTCACTTAGGATGGGACCCCATTGACGAGCCTCCTCTACCAAAAAACAGGGGCTGCTTCCCCTTTCCCCGACTTGCGCTTCCGGGACCTTTAGTGGAGGCTTAACTCAGTAATGGATCCCATAGACTGTACTTTTGGGTATTAGACCAATTTGTTAATGTTTTTGTTTGGCAATTATATTGATTTGTAAGGCTATAAATATATTCACGTAATACATGCGGTTGTTGGCCCATCGATTTGTAAGGCCATATATATTGGCCCATCGATTTGTAAGGCCATATATATTAGGTTAGTATACCTATTTAGTTATTTTGAGTTTAGGTTATAAGATTGAATATTGTATTTAGCAAAGCCTCGGGGCTTGGTTAATAAAATAGATTTTACAAAGCCCCTCAATACCCACTCCGACATCGGGGTGGCCTTGTTGGGCGGCGGGACTTATTGTAGGGAAAATCGCCTTCCCACTGTCACACTATGTGGCGTCGTAGTCATGTCTCTGGCCGGCGAACTGACCTCCATTAAGGAAGAGGTTTAAGGTATAAGGTAAGTTACCGGTGGGTTGCTGCCCAATCCAAGTGGATTCTATATGGCCGCTATGATGAAACGAGAGAAATCATCTATAAAAGGTGGAGGAGACCACTTTGTGACAAAAATTTTAAAAACAGGGTTAAAAGATTCCTCCGACAATATGAATCGAAGACGGGTGTGTTGAGGAATAGTTAAAAGGGTCGGAAAACAGGACAACCGGAGAATGGCAAAATAGCTACAATCCAATAAAAGGTGGGCAACCGATTGGTCCCCACCGCAAAAAAGACAGCAAGGGCTGATATGAGCATCATCCGAAACAAGATGGCCGTGAGTAAGTCTCGTGTGGCCAATGCAAACTCGGCAAAGGCCTACCTCCAACGACTGCATTCTATGACGACTCGAGGGCCAAGAGCGAATAGAATTTTTTATTTTGTATAGTTTGGATGATGAACAGTCATCCCACTCATTCTGCCACAATTAAAAAATATATTTTCTTATTGAAGGAAAGTAGTCCCTAAAAGGCAGAGCCGAGTTCTCAGGGGACACAGAATGTGCTGAGCGGGCCAGCCGATCAGCCTTCTCGTTGCCCAGGACCCCCACCTGCCCAGGGACCCAGCAAAAAATAATTCTATATCGGGACGCATTTTGGATCAGCCAGTTGCAATTTTCTGTGATCAGGGGATGGGACGCATTAAAAGATCTAATTGACTGTAAGACACTCCTTTAGTCAAGAAAAATGATAAAATCACTAAAAGGTAAAATTTGGATGAGTCTAAAGGCTAAAAGGATTCCTGAAAGTTCAGCGGTAAAAATGGATGCTGCTGGCGGCAAAGATAGAGTTAGGAATTCTCCTTGCTGGTAGATGGCTGCGGCGGCCACGCCACCGTCCGACTTAGAGCCATCCGTGTATAGTGGGCAGCATTGTTTGTGTGAGGTCGAATGCTCTAAGAACAGGCTTTTAATGATGCGAGGGTCCATGGAGGACTTCTCCAGGCTCCACATATTGGTACATACTGTGGGGAGAGGAGCACGCCAACTAGGGGTCAGCAAGAATGGAAGGGTAAGGACCCTTGCAGCACCCAGGTTAGAGAGATGATCTCCTATGCGAAGGTTCAAAGGGCGGGGTAAAGATGGCAACTTATCATATGCCGCCGTTGATTCGGCAGCATACAGGCATCTGTAGACCTCTGATACAGGGGCTTGCTGTACTCGGCAGAGGTATCCAATGCAGATTTGAAGTCTATGTTAGGGCAAAGGGAGTACTCCACTCTCGCAGTAAAGGCTGTTGACAGGAGAAGTACAGAAGGCTCCACTAGAAAGGCGAACTCCGAGGTTTCGAACGTGGTTCAGCATTTTAAGGGCTGAAGGGGAAGCCGATGAGTAAATTTGACAGCCATAATCCAATTTGGATTGGACGAGGGCTGTGTATAATGTCCACAATGTTTGTCGGTCACTGCCCCACGAAGTGTGTGAGAGGACTTTCAAAATGTCTAGAGCCCGCAGACAGCCTGTTCAAAGTCGGCGTAGCTGTGGTAACCAGGATAACTTTGAATCGAGAATTACGCCAAGGAACCGAAACTTTGAGACAAACTCTTATATCTTCGCCTTGTAGGGAGATGAATGGCGGAACAAGAACCCCTCTGCCTCGGTGGAAATACATTGCTTTGGTTTTGTTTGTGGAAAAGCGGAATCCCTTAAGTTGTGCTCTTTTGGATACAGCATCGACCGCCAGTTGTAGCCGACGCGCCGCTGATGGAAGGCGAGGTGAGGAACAGTATAGTGCTAAATCATCGACAAACAGAGTTGCCGATACACCCTCTGTGAGAGAAAAATAATATCATTGATGGCAATTATAAAACATAAGACACTTGAAACACTGCCCTGAGGAACTCCCTCCTATTGGGGTTGCAGGTCAGAGTATGCGTCTCCAACACATACCTTGAAGGATCGAGATGCTAAAAAACTTTGAATAAGTGAAGGTAAAAGGCCTCTCATCCCCCAGACGTATAACTGCTTCAAGATGCCGTATCTCCATGTTGTGTCGTAGGCTTTCTCAATATCGAAAAATATGGCTAGGACTCGGTGCTTTAATGAGAAAGCTTTCCAGACTGATCCCTCGAAACGTACTAGCAGGTCAAGGGTACTATGACCTTTGCGGAGCCAGGTTGAAATGGAGAGAGAAGGTTATTGATTTCTAGGAACCAGTTTAGGCGCTCAGATATCATTTTTTCCAGCTGGTGAGAGCTATAGGGCGGTAGTGATCTGCGTCCAACCCGTCGCTGCCCGGTTTGACAAAGGGAAGGATGATCCCAATTCGCCATGATGAGGGGTAAAAATCCTTCACCCATATAAGGTTGTACAAATCAAGCAAGAAGAGTAGAATGTGGATGTAGGTGCCGAATCATATAGAAATGGATCTCATCAAGGCCAGGGGAAGTAGATCTGCAAAGGGAAAAAGCGCTTTGCAGCTCATGGATGCTGAATAGAGCGTTATACGGAAGGTTAGATTTTGTTGTGAAGTTGAGAGAATGAGATTGTTCCTTTGATTTGTAGGATTGAAAAGCCTTATCGTAACGGCTGACACTGCTGACGGCGCAGAAATGGTCAGCAAAAGCATTGCTGAACGCCAGGCCGTCATTCTCCAAGGAACCGTCTAAGTTGAGTGTGGGGGTATGATGATTAGCATAACGGCCCCTGAATTATTATTAATCCTCTTCCAGATCTTAGCAGTAGGTGTCATAGAGGAAATCGATGAAACGTATCTGCGCCATAAATTTCAGCGAGCCTGACAAAGGGTTCTTTGGCGAAGCGCACGAGCTCGGTTTCGGTCGACCTTGTTACACAAAGTTGGGTTCTTTCGGAATCTGGCATGGGCTAACTTGTAATTTTTGATAGCTGTTGAACGCATCGAAGTCCACCAGGGCACCGTTGAGCGGCCCGTGGCAGGTCGCCTCCGTGGGATGGTCTGTGTTGCTGCATTGTAGATAGTTTATGTAAAGTATTCTACAGCCGCGTCCACTCCATTGAAGGTCCCCAAGGATGTATTTGTGAAGGACGCCTCTTGGAAACCTTCCCAATCTGCATGACCAAAGTCCCACTTAAGGGGCATGGTTGTATGAGGGCAAACTTGAAGGGCCGACAAGACAATAGGGAAGTGGGCACTCCCATGGAGATCGTCAAGAATTGACCATCGAAATTCCGTTAAGCAATCAGGGGAACAAACAGAACGGTCAACACAGATAAAAGATTCCGTCTGCACATGATAAGAGGTAAAATCACCAATATTTAAAACACAAAGAAAGTCAGATAATAAAAGAGACTCTAAAACACTGCCTTTGGCATTTCAAGTGATGTCACCCCAGTATAGGTGACGGGCGTTAAAATCTCCTAGTAATAAGAATGGGGAGGGCAACTGGTCTATAAGTTCTAAAAGGTCGGATCTTGACAATGATAAACAAGGGGGCAGGAAAACAGAGCAAACGGTAAAAAGCTTAGTAAGAAAAACCCTCACAGCAACAGCTTCGAGGGTAGTATGTAGGGAGATTGGAGAAACATGGTGGGATGAAGATACCATGATTGACACCTCCCCGTCATGAGAGGGGCTCCCAGCAGGAACAATAGAGTTGAAATTGAGAAAGCCGGGTACCGGCGGAAAGGGCCATATACCCAGTTTATTCTCCTGAAGACAAATAACAGCGGGGTGGATAGTTGTCAAAAGAATTTTTAGTTCTTCCCACTTTGGAAGAACTCCTTGACAATTCCATTGTAAAATGTAAGATACTATGTGCGACGATTAGATACCACTGTGGATATCTTTTTCTCTTTTGAGGCCGATGTTGTATTTGAGGTTCGTCCCAAAGAGCTTGGGAGACGGAGAGCTGATTTTGAGGAGCCTGCTTTTGCAGGGGGAGAGATCCTAGAGGGAGCAGTAACTGTTTGTTTTTTTCGTAGGTTTGGGAGAACTGACCGAGGCCCTTTATTGTAATTCGGACTCACAACCTGGCGGAAAAGGAAGATCAAGAAGGGATTTTCGGCCGGTAGATCCGGATTCATGGGTCGAGGGTATTTTCGGTGTCTGAGGAGTTGGTCCAACCACCGCGATTGGTGATGTTGGAGTATCAACTGCTTCCATCGGATCTTGGGTTGAAGGGTGAGCGGAACGAACAGGTGATCTGAGCGAGGTGTGTGGAGCTGGGTGTATATCTGCCATCGTTTGGATCAGGATCGGGCCTAAGTCCTGCGAAGGGCGGGACGGACTTAAGGGCATAGAATGTTCAGCCATAGGGAAGGAGTCCATTGAAGATTCTCGGGGTTCGGCCGAGTCAGCTCCAGAGGCTGCCCGCTTATTGGTGGTCGATGACCCAGGTGAGGAATCCTTTCTCTTACCACTGGGCTTTGGGTCTCGGGGCCGGGTGGATGATCCTTCACTGGTCGATGTTGAGGATTCTTTCAAATAGCGTCTGATGTCTCACCCTGAGCGTCTCTCCCAGGTAGAGCTGCTGGAGAGAGGGAGGCTACATTGGTTATCTCGGTGTGAGAGCGATGCTTCGACTGCATATTCTGAATGTTTTCGATGCTGCTAGTAGATCTAGGGTGAAGTGCTTCAGGCTGGTCGGAACTCACGTGTGATGGTCGGTTTCATCCGGCGTCACGTAAAACGTCAGAGAAGAGCCGGCCGAGTGGGGAGGTTTGTGCTCGGGAACGCTGGCGGGCCTCTCTTATATCTAGACGTAGGGAGTCGCGCAAAGCGAGCACTTCCAATTCATATAAAAAAATAGAGCAGAGTTTTGACGCAGCACTGTGGGTACCTCCGCAGATGGCACAGCGGGGTGTTTTGGTGCATTCGGGGCCATGGTAGTCAGAGCTACAATTCACGCAGGAGCGAGGGTGCCGACATGTCCAAATTGATTGGAATTGAAGCAGCGTCTGGGTAGTTCGATGTAGGGACTTACCGGGACTCGAAGGTACCCAGCTTTAATATGCTGCGGCAGTTCTTGTCGTTCAAATGTTAAAATCAGTGTGGCGGTTGGGGCTTTAGTGGAGCCTAATGTTTTAGTTACCCTGTATACGTGTGTGACACGTTGGGTACTGAGCTTACTCTGAAGGCGGGTGGGGTCGTAGTCCTTTAGTTTGTAGGAACGGACGACACCTTTGACAAAATTCAGACGCGGATGGGGCGAGATAGTTATTGGAATTTCAGCTATCGAAGATAGATTTCGCACAAGGTTGTGTTGAGAGTGGGATGACACCTCGAATACGACATCACCACTTCCTCTTGACCACATCTGGCAGGGTTCACCACAGCAGGACTCAAAAGATTCATTGACGTCAAACACATCAACTTTTGCAAGTGGGATGTCGGATGATGAATTCATGACAAGAAAGCGAGGATAATCAAGATCTGGGTCTACTTCGTTGGAATAGGGGTCCAACACGCGAGGGAAGGCTGAAAGGGAAGCTAAGGAACGTTTGGCACGAGAACCCTTACAAGAAGGGGAGGCTTTTGGTTTATGGCTAGCCATTGCAAAAAGAAAAAAACTTTGCATTCTCCCTTGGGGCTCCCCACCATGGAGGCCTACAAGGGCCCGGCACTACTTCAACTATACAATCAGTTACGTCCTCTTGGAGAATGGATACGGATCCACCACACCATCTTTATAACCCTTAGGAGCTGCTCGAGTTCTCCTACCCTATGCACGGAGAAAAAAAGCCATTTTTTTTTTTAATAGCTCAGCTGGCGTAATCTCTCGTACCGAGTGGTGTATTACCAGGGTGGCGTCCTGGGCAGAACCAGGGGCGCCACCGGCCCGAGAGCTATATCTACCTCTCGAAGGAGTTTCCTGGCCATAAACCTAAAGGGCTTAGGGTATGACTGGCGTCTCTCGGCGGCATAGGCACAATCGAGCTCAGCTGCAGATGCAGTGAGTGCTGTTGGCGACTGAGGGAGGCGCCGGGCTCGCGCGTACAGGCGAGTGATGCACTGCACGCGGCGCAGAGCGAGTGGCATCTCCCAAGAATCAACCAACAGGCTCTCAATGGGAAAAGTGCGGAAGGCACCGGTCGCAAGGTGAAGGCAAGTGTGGTGGATCGAATCCACCTTCCGCAATAAACGCACGGCTGCAGATGCATAAAACTCGCATCCGTAGTCGAACTTCGATCGAACAAAGGATCGATAAAAAAGTAAGGCGGTAGCCCTATCAGCGCCCCAAGCGCTAAACGTCACGGAACGGAGAATGTCCATGGCGCGGGTACAAGAGACCCTAAGGCTGCGAATATGAGCCTCCCAGGTGAGGCGTCGGTCGAATACAAGACCAAGGAAACGGTGCGACTCAACCACATCCAGGCGCACCCAATTAAGAAACAAATCTGGGTCGGGGTGAAGCCGTGGATGGCGGCAGAAGTGCACCACCTTAGTCTTGGTCAAAGAAAACCGAAACCTGTGTGCTTCAGCATAGCGAGAGACGCTGTTCAATGACTGTTGGAGTCGACGCTCCAGAGTTGGCATCTGGGCCGGGCCAAAAGAGATCGAAAGGTCGTCCACGTAGAGCGTAGCGAGAACATCTTCCGGCAGCACAGAGGTAATGCCGTTGATGCTCAGGGCAGAGTGTGATACTGAGGACACTTCCCTGCGGGACACCCTCTTCCTGCTCCTTTGTGCCGGAGAGGGCTCCCCCCACCCGTACGCGGAATCGACGATCTCGCAAAAATTCAGATATAAACATTGGGAGGCGTCCCCTCGCCCCCATCGTGTGGAAAGTCTCCATGATACCGTATCGCCATGCGGTATCATAGGCCTTCTCCAGATCAAAAAACAGCGTGGCGTAGTGCTGTCTACGAAGGAAAGCCTCGCAGACGGCATTTTGCAGTCGGAGCAGAGCATCCGACGTGGAGTGGAACAGGCGGAAGCTGCACTGTGCGGAAGACAGATGGCATCCGCTGTCCAGGAAAAAGGCTAATCTAACATTTACCAATTTCTCCATCAACTTGCACGCGCAAGAGGTTAGAGAGATTGGGCGGAAACCGGTCGGAGTAGAGTGATCTCTCCCCGGTTTGCGAAAGGCGAGCACAGTAGCGATTCGCCAGGAGTCTAGGAGAAGACCTTCCACCCAGATACTGTTGAACAAATCTAACAGAGGCCATGCCTCGCTTACCCAGGTGTCGAAGCATGGCGTACGGGACATCGTCCGAACCATGGGCGGTGTCCGCGCACGAAGCGAGAGCGGAACGCAACTCACTCACAGTTAACTTGTCGTTGAAGGGTTCTCCGCCTCTGGAGGTAAAGTCCAGCCGGCGGCCTTCCGCGACATCACGACGTGCATTGAATGCTGGCGGAGCAGCATCACGGATAGAGAATGCGGAAAAAGCGGTCGCTAAGGATTCCGCCACGGACGCGGAGTCCGAGATTGCGGTCCCATTCTCCTGGTAATGGGAGGGGGGTCCTGCGAGAACTTGCCCCGAATCCTTTTGACTCGCTTCCACACCTCAGCTAAAGGGGTCTTTCCCGTTAAGTAAAGACACGTATGCCCGCCAAGAAGAGTGGCGGGCGTGCTTCGAAATATACCGGAACCTAGCCCTAGCCCGACGAAATTCAGCGACATGCGCTTATAGCGCATGTAGGCATAACGCTTCTGTTTGAGGGGCGTCTCACACTCGGCCGACCACCATGGGAGTGGTCGGCGTGCAAAACGGCCAGACGTCGTAGGAATAATAGTCAGGCCCACGGCGATGAGGTTGCCGGAGAAGAACTCAACGGCCTCATCTACCGACCTAAACTCCTCGACTGAGATAGAGAATTCAGTCATTTCCTGAAATGCAGGCCACCGCGCCCGCGCCAAGCACCACCGAGGTGGTCTCTCAGGCGGCAGTTGCCCTGAAAATGATATTTGAACGGGAGAGTGATCACTACCATGGAGGTCATCGACCACACCCCAATCAAAATCAGGCTCTGCATCCGAAGAGCACAAAGATAGGTCAAGGCAAGAAAATGAAGCGGTTCTCGGACAGTGATGCGTAAACTCATCCACGTTTAGGACACCGATCTCAAGCTCTTCGATCAGATTGGCAAGGACTTGTCCCCTGGGATTTATGGAGTAATCTCCCCAGAAAGGATGCCTGCCATTCAGATCTCCAAGCAAGAGATAGGGCCTCGGCAACCGTGCCACGACGCGGCGGAAGTCCCCCGCGTCGAAGTCAGCTGACGGTGGAATGAACAAGAAATGATAGTATACCTCCTATCCAGGTGCAGCTGCACAGCCACTGCCTGAAAGGAGGTATCTAAAGAGAAAGGAAGAACGGAGACATCATGCCAGGTGTAAACCACGCATCCCCCAGCCCGGCCATTCCGCGGTGGTGGGGTCGCAAGACCCTTATGCCCCGGGCGGGGGGGGGGGCAGGGGGCACGCGCCTAGCATGGTCTCCGGCAAAAAGATAGCTAACGGGGAACGGGACGAGACGAGCCTCCGCAGCAGCTCCCAGTTGGCCCGGAGTCCACGCCAATTCCATTGAAGGAATATGCTCTCCAGGCCTAGCTCGGAGGAGACGCGGGGGCCCTCCTCGAACTGAAGACCCTCACGGGAATGGCCGTACGCTTCCCGGGGGCAGAACCCCGAGCGCTGTTGGCCAGACAAAGCGCTGAAGGGGCTGTCGCCTTCGAGGACTTATTGGGGGAGGTTGGGCTCGCCATTTGAGTCTTTTCCTCCCTCCGCCTCGAAACCTTAGGCTTCGGAGGCATGGGCCCTCTTTTCGAGGAACCACCGTCTCCGAGCCACTCGCTCCACCTCGGGGCGTGGGCGAATTTGCCGAAGCTCCTTTGTTGCTGTCCTCCTTTGGGGGGACAGCTTTAGGAACCCCCGAATATGGCCTAGCGACCATCTTCAGGGGTGTTGCCTCCTGTGAGTCTAACGACTCGGTGGAGGCGCGTGGCCGTTTCGCCTTGCGGGAAATGGTCACGCTGGGGAAAGAATGGGGAGCCCTGGTTTTAGCCGGGGCTGGGTATGAACCATTTTTGCCACCAGCTTTACCAGGGGAGCGGCCGGGTTGGGTAGAGCCCGCAGAAGGGCTCCGAATGGGCGCGGAAACAACCGTGCTTGTTGGCCTGGATGGGCCAGGAGCAGAGGGTGCCTTTCTAACTATTGAGGCATATGACGTCCCAGGCAGAGCCGGGCGCTCCAGGACCAAGTCCTTAGCCTCAAGGAATGAGAGTCTATCCTGGGCCTGAACGGCCAGGATTTCTTTCTCAAGGAGATATGCACCACATTGCTTCGAAGAAGCAGGGTGCGGCTCTCCGCAATTGACACACTTGGCCACACACGATTTGGACTTATCGTGTGCGACCTTGGAGTAATTTACACAGACTTCAGGTGACCCCAACTTTGCACGTCTACATGAGTGATTCGTATGGCCGAAGCGGTGACAGTAATAGCACCGCCGCGGAAGTGGCACGAATGCCTTCACGCGGTAGCGGTACCAACCGGCACGCACCGACTCAGGGAGCTTGTCACGGTCGAACGTGACGAAGAGTGTAGGGGTGGGTGTCGAAGCCCCTCCCTGCTTTCTCATCACACGTTCGACCTTGACTGCCCCATGTTCGGCCAGCTCTAGGGTAAGGTCCTCAATGGAGTAGTCAACGAGTTCCCTTGCATAAACTACTCCTTTCACAAAGTTCATGGTAGAGTGCGGCGTCACACTCACCGGGGTGCCATGAAGTGTCCGAAGAGCACTTATCTTGGCCGCCTCGGCGGGATTCGCCGCATTCGCCAGAAGGCTCCCGTCTGAGAAACGGTCACCTTCGGCTCTCTACCAATTGCACTGGCTCATCCTCTCCTCTGATGGATCATGTTGCCCTTGGACAACATGCTGCCATCAGTGGAGCGAATAACGAGGAAGCGCTTGAAGCCAGCGGGCTCGAAAACGCCAGGTAACCTCTGAATGAGGGGCCCCGATGTCATAGAGGCTCCGCCCTGTGCACTCTTGGTCATAGTCTTAGTCAGGGGCTCCACACACGCGAGGGTAGAGGGGCCGGATGTGCCGATCTTGGCTTGGTCGCCTACCAAAGTGGTAGCAGACCCATCCGTCCCCGCAGGCAGCCCCCGCGGATGGAGAGGAGCCCCAAGTCTTCTTTGTCTTTCTAGTCTTTTTCTTTTTTGGAGAGGAGTGCGGGGAATGAACCTGCTTCTCACCTCCGCCGGCAGAAGCCCCCATGCCAGATGGGCCGGCCTCAGCCAGGTCCCTCTCCGAAATGGAGAAGTTCCTGGTAGTCGTGGGTGCACCTGCCGGGGGAGATCCCTCCCCACCTTGTATTACCTCGGAGCCCTCAGCCGTTTGAGGGGGACCTTGCATAGGGGCGCACTCGGGTTCGGTGCTTGGTGCCGAGCCCGGATTCCACCCGATGGAAGGCCCTACCGTCTGAGGTTGGGTCTCAAGGACCATGTCTATCACAGGAGGGGCCTCCAGTTGGCCATCCCCTCCCAGGGCATCGCAGGTCCCATTGGCAGCGTCAAGAGTCATTTGTGGGGAGGCACAAGCCTTAACCCCGGCAAGGTTTAATATCCTTGCCAGCAGGTCTTTTGAGGGAAGCGACCGAAGGGGCCTGGGTTCCCTCTCCCCCCTAAAGGGGTTTGCCCTACCAAGCCGCTTCGATGTGGAGCGGCTGGCTAAGGGCTGCCTGCTGGCTTTGGTGGCAGTCCCCTTGGAAAGAAAAGAGGGGACTGCCGCTGGTAAAAGGGAGGTGCCCGAAAGCAAATCCAGAGAAGGGGGTGAGGGGGAGTCCCCTTCACCCGTCGGCGTACGAGAGGAGTAAGCCTCCTCTCCGGTTGAAGAGATATGGAGGGTCCCCTGCGCAAGCACAGGGGGCGGGACCTCCATTTTTTTGCTGGAGCTGCCCGAGGGCGGCTCCGTCGCTGTTTCAGGGGAAGTTAGGGGTTGGTTTTTTATTTGTTTTACATACATGGGCATGGTGACCCTCTTTTTAATACGGGACGCAATAGCTCATCACCTCTCGCAGTTGCCCGCACTGCGAGAGGTGCTTACAAGCCCGGCAGAGCCAGGCGCCGCCATTCAGGACCATCCCTCCCACCTGGTGGTCCTGGCAGTCCATCGGCATGGCGGCTCCACCTTGGACACGGCGTAAAATTGATAGAATGTGAAGAGGAGAGGAAAGGGGATGTGAGGAAGGTATGGGTGGTGATGAAGCAGGTTGTTAAAAAAACCCATCCCCAACCGGAGCTCAGGGGTTAGGGAACAATGTCCCCTCCTCCCCCAGCCCCGATCTGGGGTGGTTGGCTTGAGAAGAAGGTCAGCATCTACCCTGTGAAATTAGAGGCTGACCAGAGAAAGTTGTGGGAGAGGTTGTATGAAAAGCGATGAGGTAGGGGAGAAATCGGGCTATCTGAAGGAAGGAAGAGAGGCTAAACTGGGGCCGGACGGAGCGTGGATCCCGTCAGCACGGCGGCCAGGATGCCAAATCGCCACGCCCCTTACGGGGTAAACAAGAGATAAGGGGACGGGGGGGAAGAAGGAATGAGCCCAGCATGAACTCTGGCAAAAAGATAGCTATGGGATAACGTAATGAGACGAGCCTCTGAAGCTCCTCCCAGTTGGTCTAGAGTTCGCAAAGGAGATATGGCCCAGCACGCCTCACTTTCATTTGCACACCTACAGGAGTTGGCTCTATAGAGTCGCTACTGGTCGATTTGGGGGCGTCTACCTACGCTCTTGTCAGTCCCGTGTGATGGAATAGGGAGGAATGCAATTCATTGCAGGATGGAGTCATCCATGGGCGACTTCACAGAAGGAGGTGAGGGGGAAACCCCCACACCAGGAGCCATAGGAGAAAATTAAACCTCCTCTCCAGTAGATAGTTGGAGAGGCCCCTGAAAAAGCAAAGGGACCCACCTCCTTTTCAAAGGCGGATCTACTTGAGAGCAGGAACAAAGATGTGGGAGGGCAGACCCTCCACTGGTCAAATGGGTGCCTCAATTTTCCTCCTCGTCCCATAATCAGAGTAAAAAAGAAATGAGGGGCCTCATGGAAAGTAGATACTATGACCTCCCCATGAGTGAGGAGGCTAAGAGAAAAGTCTCCATAGGATCAGAAATTCTGTGTGTGATCATTTGCACATAATCGCCCCTGGTCCAGCATTGATGGACTTTGCCACCCTGGCCCAGCATTTAGGCGAAATTGGCCTGAAACTAGAGCAATAAGGGATGGTGCCAGCATAGGCACCATGTGTCTTGGAGGGAGGTGAGCAGAGTCAACAGTCCAGCACACCCCATACCTAATACTTGCCTTAGCCAGGGGGCTTTCGGCCCTCGTAGCAGATAGGGACCTACCTGTATACACTCTCACTCAACCAAGGGTCATAAAAGGATAAAAGTGCATTGGGTACCCAGAACCCCTGTGAATAGAAGAGCAGGTCTGGAACGGGGTAGGAGGGTATGTAATAAAGAGAAGTAGAGATAGGCAGGTCCACTAACCAGTAGGGTGGGTGATGACCTAATATTATCATACCCGGGTTAAAGTGATCCCAGGATGGCATCCAGTCCACCAAGGAACTATGGCTACTGGACCAAACTCTGTGCAGGTGGAAACATTCCTCCTGGTGCAAAGTGAGGGGAGAAAGGTTGAGTGGATAGCAATAATGATAATAATAAATAACACTTATGATAAATAATCTTAAATAATAATAACTTATACTAATAATAATTAATACTAATCATAATAAAAAATTATAATTAATAATAATGACACTGGTCCGAGATTTTTTCAAGGTTTAACACACAATACCTGATTTTAGGCCCGTTTTTCATGCTGAATCCGAAAAACATGCTCATTTTATCGAATCAGATTTAGATATTTAAGCACAGGTGAGAAATTCCTATATTCAGATCTATTTGTAAGCGAATGTACACATAGTAGTAAAATTTGAACTGATTTATACACAGAAGGTTTGCAGAATGTTCTAATTGGTGGATGTGGTTTGGTGACTAGCCTCAGAGAGGTCAAGGTCACCATGCACAGAGTGTAGGGGGAAGCAAATGACAAAGTCAAGGTAGGGCAATAGAAGAGGTGTCAATGAAAAGGGTAAAGAAACAAATATAGTAGTGAAAAGGGTGAACAAAAGGAGGTGGGCAAACCAACCATCTTTCCCAGGGCTGGATCCAGAGTGTAGGTTCCTTCTGTAGTCAGTTCAATCCTTGTGGTTAGTGAAGCTGGGATGATATACTGCTCCTCCAGGTACAACAGAAATGGAAGGGGTTGTTTTCTCCTCCAGATTTCAGTTGTAGTTCAGGGTTTATCCTTAAGCTACAACATCCACCTTCTTGAGGGTAGACAAAGAATTGGGGGGATAGTCAAAGAAGGAGAAATAGGATCTGATAGAGACAAGGACGAAAATGCACTAGTGTCCTCAGGCCTCTTCAAAGGGTTCGTTAATCAAGTGAGTGGGGTCTTCCAAGCCTGAATGCAAATAGGGAGGATCCTCCAGGTACCAAGTGTAGTATATTTTAATCCTTATCTGGCATCTGTGCCAGATAAGGATGAAAATACAAAATTTATCACCATTATAATATAGATTGTATTTACCTTTTCTTGGATGGAGTCTTGTGGCAACAACTTACTGGGTGTGTTTGATAGAGAGTTTACAGATTCTGCACATGGTCCATCAACATCAGGAATAGAACTTGTCTCTGTATAAAATAATTCTTCACCAATTTCTTCCTTCAAAGAAATCTCTCCAAAGTCCTGCTTAAAGAAGTACAAAATTAAATTCCACACAATTCAACCAGGAAACGAGGTAATAACCAATGTGACCAATCAATATTATTCATGTCACTAATGGATGTTGATCTTATGGAAATCAGTTTGTGCAATTTTCATAATTTAAATTCACATTATTAATGGCTTATTTTGGAGATATGATCCTTTTCATGTGAAAAGAATGAGTGATACATCAGATTCAAAAGATTAGTGTGTGCATGCTGATAATGGCTAATTAGCAGTGTCAAAAGTAATGAGCAGAGACTGACTAAATAAGGAATGCCAAATGTACATTCAAGTAGAAAAAAGTTGTCATAACTAATGTTAATTTGAGGAACTGAATGACATTTTTGGTTAAATGGCAGAAAATCCAAATAGCTATAATTGAGGGTGGTGTGGATGAATTGTTTGTATGGAGTAGTGAGAGGCTCCTTCTGATCTCCAAATTTAATGTTTGATAGTGCTTTGATGACATTTATTTTTTTGTGGCCTTTTTTGTAATGATTGTTGTGTAAGTTTTGAATTTCAATGCCATGTGGGTGTCTAGTGTGAGTCCTAGGAGGGTGGAGTTTTTGTATATTGGCAGGTGTTGTGCATTTAGTCTGATTTTGGGGTGTTTTTTGATTCATGGTAGTGTGTTGTGAAAAGCAATACTGTTGATTTGTTTGCTAAGGCAGTCATGCCGTTTTGTGTCAGCCAGTGTGTCTCTAAGGGTGTTGATTAATGAATGGTTGTGGGATGTCATGTGTGAATAGGTGAATGCTCGGTCTTTGGCAGGAAGCTGATATTTGAGTAGTGTTTCCAGATGGCATTCATTCTAGGTTACTTAAAGAATGTATGGAAAGCATAGCAGTGTAGCTCTGGGGAAAATATATACTAGATCACTACATTTTGGTAGAAGTGCCAGATAATTGGAAAATAGGAAATGTAGTGGCCATTTTGAAGAAGGAATGAAGACCTAAATAACTTTAGGCCTGTATTTTTGCGAGTTTGTAAGCGTGTGAGCAACGATACTCACAGAATAAATTTAGAACAGGTAAATCATGTTTAACAAACATTGGTTGAACTTAGTTGAGGTTGAAAGGGACTTTACAAGTAGTAATAGATGACTCACAGAGGTTTTCTAAAAAGTGTTTTGATGAAACAATAAAGCAAATGGTGTGTTGGGCATCATTAAAATAAATGTTACAAATGTAAAGATGTTATCCTTAAACTTTATAACTTGTATGCTAGCAACATTTAGTGTATTGTATAGAGGCATGATTTCCACATTTTAGACATGATATCAACCTGCTACTTATGTCAAAGGAGGGCAACAAAGTTATTACCTCTCCTGAGGTACTTTGACTATGTAGCGGGACCAGGGACAAGTAGTATGAACCCCACTCATTTAGATGTGTGAGGTACTGTCTAGAGAGCACTCCATGAAAAGGACATTCAAGGCTATAAACTCTTACTATTATTATTTATTACTAAGATATGGCAATCTTGAGTGATAACACTGGAGAAGAAAATATGAAATAATATTTGCCATTATATTAGGTTGAGGAATAAGTTCTTGCATTTTTTTTAATGTGTTGATTTAAGTTTTGTTATTATTTGTGGACTTATTAAGAAACAATAATAAATAATGAGAGCAAAATTTGCAAAGGTTAGGCTACGTCTCTTAACAGCATAGACTATTAGGTGTTTGCTTAGGCTACGTCTTGAAGTTGAGTAATAAGTCATTGCGGTTTATTTAAAATAGTGTTAATTTAATTTTTGTTCTGTACCCTCAAAGTGGAATGTCAAGTTGAAAGAAAGGTGCATTTTCGACACTTGTTGATATTCATTTTCAATAGAGACGGGAACAATGCAAAGGCAGCCAAAACTCGTTACGATATTTGTGCTGTGTACGGAGAAAATGCTTTATCAGAAAGGACAGCTCAATGGTGGTTTTCACGTTTCAAAACGGTCATTTCAATCTTAATGACAAAGAACGTTCTGGTCGCCCCATTAAGTTGGATGAAGATCGATTGAACGACCTTCTTCATGAAAATCCTCGTCAATTGACTAGAGAATTGGCTGTACAATTGGCGTGTGATCAGAAAACTGTAGTGAATCACCTTCATTCAATAGGGAAAGTTCAAAAACTCGGTGCATGGGTTCCGCACGCTTTGAGTGAAAGCAACAAACTTCAACGCTCCATGATTGCCGCAGGTTTGCTTGCTCGTCACAAGGCTACTCGTGGATATAAGGACAGATTTCTTCACCCCATCATCACTGGCGATGAAAAGTGGTGTGTTTATGTCAACATGAGCCAATTGAAAACAATGACTTAGCCCAAATAAAAAAACACTTCCGCGATTAAAGCAAGGACTTCATCCACAAAAGACAATGCTGTGTGTGTGGTGGGATTGTGAAGGCATCATTCTTTATGAGCTCCTTGCAAACAACGAGATTGTCAATACAGAACTCTACGTTCAACAAATGTACCGACTCGCAGAAGCTATTCGTGAAAAGCAACCTCATCGATGTTATGGAGTCCTTCTGCAACACGACAATGCTCGTCCTCAAATTGCCAATATCACAAAAGACGCCATCCAAATGCTTAATTGGTAAAGCCTTGCCACATCCTCCATATTCGCTAGACTTGGCTCCATCAGATTTCCATCTGTTCCGATCGCTCTCCAACAATTTGCGCAGCGTTTAGTTCAATACTGATGTAGAATTAAGAACCTGGTTAGACAAATTCTTCAAGTCAAACTCCAGAGATTTTTATTGCAGTGGCATCAAAAAACTAGTTGAACATTGGGAAGAAGTCGTAAATAACAACGGAGAATACATTAATGTTAAATTGCATATTGTTATCAATTAAAAATGAAGTTTTTCTAAAATTGTTAATGGTAATGAATAAATTTAATAAAACCGCAAGACATTATTCCTCAACCCAATACAATAAATTCAACAAGAGACTAAAAATTACAAAGATTACCTTTTTTTGGTGGAGATCTTGTTGCAAAAACTCCCTGGAAGTATTTGGTAGAGAGTTTTCAGATTTTGCACACAGTACTTCAAAAGTAACAGGAGAACTCATCTCTCTATGAAAGAACTCTTCACTAACTTCTTCCTTTAATGACACCTCCCCAAAGTCCTGCTTGAAGAAGTGCAGAATTTAATTCCTTACAGAGCATCCGGAAATCACTGTTGTGTTTTCATACATTTATATTCATGTTTTTAATGGCTTACTTTGGAGATTTAGATATGTTCACTTTCAGGTGAAAATAATGCAAAGTGTAAAGATTAGTGTGTGAAACTAGTTGAAGTGCGGTGTTAAATGTGATAATGGGAGATTAAATAAATAAGGAATGACAACCTAATCAAGGGGTAAAACAGATAAAAACATCTAGCAATGACCCCAGCTAGTAATGACTTCTCACTCAAGTGTCATACTACAAAGAAAAAAGAAAAATAGAACCATTTTTCTACTTAAAAATGTAATTCCCTAATACACCAAAAAATCTGTTCAGGGATGATGATCAAACCAAATACTAAACACACTGAGGAGGCAAGCACCGATTTTACCTTAATTAGAGCAATGCCTGAGACCACTCAGTTACATGTGAGGATTTTTTTTTTTTAAATGGACTATCTGGCGACTGCCCACTTGGGCATAAGTCGCCGCAAACAAACAGCCTAGTTCTAGGCTAATTTAAAATAAAATTTTTAACAGAAACAACAATAAAAAGGGATAATAAGGGAGCCTACGCACTACAAAAAAACAAAAAACAAACAACAATAACAAAAAAACAACAAGTTAAATAAAAAGGAGAAGGCCGGCCTTCCCCATAAAGTCTATCAGTCCACCAGTCAGGGTGCAGGCACTCGTCCCGAGTACAACGGACAGGCGGTAGCGACCCCGCCCATCCAGGTACCGGGACAGGTAATGTGCGCAAAGATCACCCAGACTGAGACATTCGAGAAGAATATGCCGAACAGTCTGGATGACGACGCGGTTGTCGCAATAGGGCGCAGGCGAGCGCTCCATTAAATAGCGATGCGTCACACGAGTGTGTCCGATTCGGGGACGACAGAAAGCGACATGAAGCCATCGCGGAATTAGGGGATAGGTCCGTGGGAACAGTCGCCGCGCAATGGCACGCAACTTCGACCGTCTCCCATCTTCTTTGCCAAGCAGTCCGAAGAGCTTCCTGTATTCCTGCCATGTAGTCGGTGTGAGGAGGAGCGAAACGCTGGTCCGGTCGCAGAGCCCCCGCAGACTCTTTGGCGCCCTCATCAGCACGCTCATTCCCCGCAAATTCTACATGTCCAGGAACCCAGCAGAAGATAATCTCGAAATCCGCCCGGCTCGACCAAACCGTGGCATCACGGATATCGCGAACCAGGGGATGCAGAGGTTGCAATGCCCCCGAGAGCACTTAGGGCGATTTGTGAGTCGCTATAGATCACAATCCGGTCTCCGAAACAAGCACGTCGCGTAATCTCCCGTACTGAGTGGTGGATTGCCACCAGCTCGGCCGTGAAGACAGAGGCAGCGCCTGGCAGAGCCCCGCTGACTTCAAACAGATCGGATACGGCGTGGAAGCCGACCCCCTCTTCGGACTTATAGCCATCCGTATACACTGGCACGGTTCCAGTGTGAAACGAGGTGTGCTCCAAAAAGGTCGAACGCAATACACCCGGCGCCGTACAAGCTTTGGGAGCAGAGGCGTGGCGACAAATAGCCGAATGTGGTACCCTCCAGGGTGGCGTCCTGGGCAGAACCAGGAGTGCCACCGGCCCGAGAGCTATATCTAGCTCCCGAAGGAGTTTTCTGGCCTAAAACCCAAAGGGCTTAGAGTATGACTGGCGTCTCTCGGCGGCATAGGGACCGTCGAGATCAGCAGCGGATGCAGTGAAAGCTGTTGGCGACTGAGAGAGGCACCGGCTTCGCGGGTACAGGCGAGTAATGCACTGCACGCGGCGTAGAGCGAGTGGCATCTCCCCAGAATCGACCAACAGGCTCTCAATAAGGAAAGTGCGGAAGGCACCGGTCGTCAGGCGAAGGCCGGTGTGGTGGATCGAATCCAGCTTCCGCGATAAACGCTCGGCTGCGGATGCATAAAACTCGCATCCGTAGTCGAGCTTCGAACAAACAAAGGATCGATAAAAAAGTAGGGCAGTAGCCTTATCAGCACCCCCACCCCCCGCGCTGAACGTCACGGAACGGAGAATATCCATGGCGCGGGTACAACAGACCCTAAGGCTGCGAATTTGAGCCTCCCAGGTGAGGCGTCGGTCGAATACAAGACCAAGGAAACGGTGCGACTCAACCACATCCAGGCGCACCCCATTAAGAAACAAATCTGGGTCGAGGTGGAGCCGTGGATAGCGGCAGAAGTGGACCACCTTAGTCTTGGCCAAAGAAAACCAAAACCTGTGCGCTTCGGCATAGCGAGAGACGCGGTTCAATACCTGTTGGAGGCGACGGTCCAGAGTTGACATCTGGGCCGCGCCAAAAGAGATCGAAAGGTCGTCCACGTAGAGCGTAGCGAGAACATCTTCCGGCAGCACCGAGGTGATGCCGTTGATGCTCAGGGCAAAAAGTGTCACAGTGAGGACACTTCCCTGCGGGACACCCTCTTCCTGCTCCTTTTGGCCGGAGAGAGCTCCCCCCACCCGTACGCGGAAACGACGATCTCGCAAAAATTCAGATATAAAGACTTGGAGGCGTCCCCTCAACCCCATCGTGAGGAGAACCTCCATGATACCGTATCGCCATGTTGTATCATAGGTCTTCTCCAGATCGAAAAAGACCGTTGCGTAGTGCTGTCTACGAAGGAAAGTCTCTCACAGACGGCATTTTGCAGTCGGAGCAGAGCATCCGACGTGGAGTGGAACTTACGGAAGCCACACTGTGCAGAAGACAGAAGGCCTCCGCTGTCAAGGAAAAAGGCTAGTCTAACATTAACCAATTTCTCCATCAACTTGCACATGCAAGAGGTTAGAGAGATTGAGCGGAAACAGGTCCGAGTAGAGTGATCTCTCCCCCGCTTGCGAAAGGCGAGCACAGTATCGATTCGCCAAGAATCTGCGAGAAGAGCTTCCACCCAGATCCTGTTGAACAAATCTAACAGAAAGGCCATGCCTCGCTCACCTAGGTGTCGAAGCATAACGTACGGGAAATCGTCCGGACCATGGGCGGTGTCCGCGCACGAAGCGAGAGCGGAGCGCAGCTCACTCACATTAAACCTGTCGTTGAAGGATTCTCAGCCTCTGGAGGTAAAGTCAAGTCGGCGGCCTTCCGCGACATAACGACGTGCATTGAATGCTGGCGGAGCAGCATCCCGGGTAGAGAATGCGGAGAAAGCGGTCGCGAAGGATTCCGCCGCGGTCGCGAAGGATTCCGTCACGGACGCGGGGTCCGAGAATGCGGCTCCATTCTCCTGGAGAACGGGAGGGGGTCTTTCGAGAACTAGCCCCGAATCCTTTTGACTCGCTTCCACACCTCTGCTAAAGGGGTCTTCCCGTTAAGTGAAGACACGTATGCCCGCCAAGAAGAGCGGCGGGCGTGCTTCGAAATATACCGGAACCTCGCCCTAGCCCGACGAAATTCAGCGACAGTGAAATCGTTCGGGCGGCGCTTATAGCGCATGTAGGCATAACGCTTCTGTTTGAGGGCCGTCTCACACTCGGCCGACCACCATGGGAGTGGTCGGCGTGCAAAACGGCCAGACGTCATAGGAATAGTAGTCAGGCCCACGGCGATGAGGTTGCCGGAGAAGAACTCAACGGCCTCATCTACCGACGTAAACTCCTCGACTGAGAGAGAATTCAGTCATTTCCTAAAAATGCAGGCCACCGCGCCAAGCATCACCGAGGTGGGCTCGCAGGCGGCAGTTGCCCGGAAAATGATATTTGAATGGCAAAGTGATCACTACCATGGAGGTCATCGACCACCCCCCAATCAAAATCAGGCTGTGCATCCGAGCGGCGGCGTGCTTTGAAATATACCGGAACCTCGCCCTAGCCCGACGAAATTCAGCGACAGTGAAATCGTTCGGGCGGCGCTTATAGCGCATGTAGTCATAACGCTTCTGTTTGAGGGCCGTCTCACACTCGGCCAACCACCATGGGAGTGGTCGGTGTGCAAAACGGCCAGACGTCCTAGGAATAGTAGTCAGGCCCACGGCGATGAGGTTGCCGGAGAACTCAACGGCCTCATCTACCGACGTAAACTCCTCTACTGAGATAGAGAATTCAGTCATTTCCTGAAATGCAGGCCACGGTGCCCAGCACCACCGATGTGGGCTCTCAGGCGGTAGTTGCCCTGAAAATGAGCTTTGAATGGGAAAGTGATCACTACCATGGAGGTCATCGACCACCCCCCAATCAAAATCAGGCTGTGCAGCCGAAGAGCACAAAGACAGGGCAAGTCAAAAACATGAAGCGGTTCTCGGACAGTGATGCGTAAACTCATCCACGTTTAGGACACCCATCTCAAGCTCTTCGATCAGATCGGCAAGGACTTGTCCCCTGGAATTTATTAACAACAAGGAGTAACAACAAGGCAAGAAGGTACCCTAGGAGACCTTAGGGTCCATTCAAAGAGGGTACCATTGGACTTGCAATCGAGCGGGCACAAGGCTGCTCAATTGTTTTGCGTCCCTAAACGGACACTTTTCAAGACCTTGTCTAGTCTTGACTTGAACTGGTCAACAGATTCACTGTTGACAACTTCCACTGGGAGTGCGTTCCACTTACCACACATACTGTAGGTGAAAAAATTTCCACACAGATTGCGGTTGTAACGCTTCAGTTCAAGTTTGAAGCCGTGATTGCGCGTTCTGTTCTCACTCAGTGTGAAAATATCCCGGTAGTCAACATTGTCGAACCCTCGAAGTATTTTGAAAACTTCGATGAGCTGACCACGCAGTCTACGGGTTTCAAGCGAGAACAGATCTAATTCCCTTAGTCTATCCTCATAACTTTTATGTCGGATAGAGGGAATCAGCTTGGTTGCCCTGGCTTGTACGCGTTCCAATCTCGCGATGTCCTTTCGCAATGAAGGACTCCAAAATTGACGGCATACTCCAGGTGCGGTCGGACAAGTGAGTTGTACAGGCACAGTACAATCTCCTGGTTCCGATAACCAAACTGGCGCTTAATATAGCCTAGCATCCTTTGGGCCTTTTTCTCTGCCTCAATGCACTGTTTCGAGAACTTGAGGTCACTAGTGATTGTTACACCCAAGTCCTTCTCAGTGTCGGTGGATTCCATAGCAGTGCCCTTAAGGATATAGTGAGATTGGGGGTTTCTGTGGCCGATATGCATCACTTTGCATTTCCCCACGTTAAAACGCATTTGCCACGTGTCCGACCACTCCCCAATCTTCCCGAGATCTTCCTGCAGGCGGGCAGTATTTCCATCTTTTGCAACGTTCATACCAAGCTTGGTATCATCGGCAAATTTGGAAATCTTGGCAACCATGTCACCGTCCATGTCGTTGACGTAGATGATGAATAGTAGTGGTCCCAGGACAGAACCTTGAGGCACCTCGCTAGTAACGGGCACCCACTCAGAAGACTGTCCATTTACCACCACCCGTTGCCGTCTGCCACTTAGCCAGTTCTCGATCCAGCCGGCTACCTTTCCGTCTATGCCAAGCGCTCGCACTTTCCGGAGAAGGCGGCGGTGTGGTACCTTATCAAAGGCTTTCTGAAAGTCTAGGTAGACCACATCCACCGCCTTGTCCCGATCGTGCTCACTGAAAACGAAGTGGAAGAATTCTACAAGGTTCGTCAGGCATGACCGTTGCCTTCGGAAGCCGTGCTGGGAACTCCTCAGTAGCAGGTTTGACTCTAAATACGACGTTACTTTGTCCACCATGATGCTTTCCATGAGTTTACCGACTATCGAAGTCAGACTGATAGGTCGGTAGTTCGACGGTTGGTTACGGTCTCCTTTCTTGAAGATAGGAGTCACCTCCGCCTCACGCCAGTCTCTAGGAACGCATTTGGTCCGGATTGACATGTTAAAGATAGCGCACAGATGTCGTGATACTTCATCGCACACTTCCTTCAACACTTTGGGTAGAAACCCGTCCGGTCCAGGGGACTTATTCGTCTTTAGGTCAGCGATCTTTTTCTTTATTTCTCCTTCGGTGAAGTCCATTGCCTCCAGCTTTTCCCCCGAGTAGGAATCCGTCGGCTGGGGAATGGGACCACACTCTTCAGTAAACACTGAATAGAAGTAGTCGTTGAGGAGGTTAGCATTTTCTGCATCTGAATGCTTTAATGTCCCCTCCTCATTCATCAAATGGCCAATCATTCGACGGATTGGTTTACGGCTGTTCACATAGCCAAAAAACTCCTTGGGATTCTCTTTACAGAGTCTCGCCACTCGGAGTTCCTCAGACCGCTTAGCCGCCCTTATGCTGGACTTCACTCTCCTGGCTAGTCTCCGGTATTCGTCAAAGTCACCCGAGATCTTCGATTGCCGGTACACATTTCTCTTCTCCCTAAGCAGTTGCCCGATTTCTCGATTAAACCACTTTGGTTGAACAGAAGACCGACGGGGGCATTTCAGAGGGATAAAACGCGATTGAAGACTCATGAATGTGGTTTTGAAACTGTTTCAAGAGTCTTCAACAGCATCGCACTCTTCTAGCCTCGCGTCAGTCAGTCCCGCGCGTAGACCTGCAAAGTCTGCTCTTCTTAAATCCAGTTTCCTTGATTTACTAATTGCAGGCTCTGCCTTGGGGACTTTGACTACAAATCTAATTAGTTGGTGGTCACTGCCACCGAGCTCTTCGCCAACAGAGAGGTCCTCAACGATGTCATCCTCAGAGGTGAAAACCAAGTCGAGGATATTGTCTCCTCTCGTTGGCTCTCTCACCCATTGAGTGAGGAACTCGTTGTTCGTGAACTCCAGGAGTAGTGCGTTCTCGCCACAGGGTTCTCTGGTTTCCCAGTCAACTTGTGTGTTGAAATCACCCATGACGATACACACTCTGTCTTCGACAAGTTCTCCTAGTAGCTGGTACAGATCTCTGTCCTTTTCAATGAGTTGGGCAGGAGGTCTATAAAGCACCAGGGTCCTGTATTTGGCAGGACCTATCTCTAGGTCAACACCTAGTAGTTCATGGTCGGATACGATGTTGCAATCCGTCGAGTTGAGAGTATCCTTGACATACAACATCACACTGCCACCCTCTCTGTCTGGCCTATCTTTCAAGAAGAGCTGGTAACCGGGAATCGTGAATTCGCCTTCAAAGTCTCGGTTTGAGGTTTTTATCCACGATTCTGTTATGGCTACCATTTCGGGTTCTTCCGTCGCTACGAGGCCAAGGAGCTCAGGAAACTTGTTCCTGATTGACCTCGCATTGAACAGAAGAACTTTCAGGGAGTCCCCGACTGTAGGACTCCCTACGCTCTTCCGTTTCCCGGCTTGTTTGTTGGCGAGGCACCCCTTTTTGCAACCTCTGAGAAGGTCGTTCCTGGAGTGACACGGGCATACTGGCGTACGTCCGCCCTCACTCTGGGCCGGATACTCCTTTCGGTCCTCTCTACGACGTCCTGGATCATGTTTGACAGAAAGGCCTTTCCTTTAAAGGAAAGATGTACCCCATCCCTTTGGTAGAGATCATTTCTACCATAAAAGGTGCGGTATGAGTCCACAAAAAAGACCCCCTCTGCCGTACACAAATCTGCCAGGCGCCGGTTTAAAGACACATTCATCGAGTGAGCGGTCCGTGTTGGACCTCTCCTCGGGAGCATCCTGACTACCACGCGCTTGCGGGTTTTCAGCCCACAGTCGTCCACGGCACCCATGACCGTGTGGAGGATTTTATCTGTAGGGCCTACCCTACCTCCTCTCAGGTAGAGGTCGTTTCCACTGACCATCAGAGCAACGACTGAGCTCTCAGAAATCTGTGATTTCTCAGCCTCTACTCTGATGTGGTGGTTACCACATCCTGGCAGGCAGCTTACCTTAACGCTTGTGCGAAGGCGGGCCGCTAGCAGGGGCTGCAGGTCCCGTGCCTGGGAATCGCCCACAAGGATGACCCTGGCACCTTTGCCTGCTGAGCTCGGATTCTTTATTTTCTGAGGCAAGCTCTCCGATTCCTCTCTCTTCCCCATCATGGTCTTTTCAGGCTTTTCTTTTTTCTTCTTCCCTTTTATTCTTCTTCTTCTTCTCTATCATCTTTTCCCCCTTGTCATCCTTTTCATTAACTTCTTCTACCTTTTCTTCTTCTATTTCTCTCTCTTCCTCTTTCTTCTTTCCCTTTTTCGACTTTTTCCCTTTTGGTGTCGCTGCCACATTCGGGCACGGGCTCTCTGCAGAGGTAGTGTTTGCCACAGGACTCGAGAGATCGTTTAATTTCTCTTCGAGCCTGCGGATCTGGTGGGAGTGCTCCTCCTTGAGCCTCTCGATTTTCTGTTCGAGGTCTGTAGTTCTTTCCCTGTAGTAGGCGACTACTTCCTCCACTTCTTTCTTTAAAATGCAAGTGGTGCATACACTGTCTGGGTGGCATTTCGCATAGCAGCCTTCCGGGAAGTCAACGCACCACTTGTTCTTCTTACATGTGGCACACGTGAATTTTAGCGCTGCTGGACCTTTCTTTCCTGCCATTTTGAACACTCTATTTCTTAAGCTTGTGACCAATCAATATATAAAAAGGGGTTGGTGAGTCCTCCCCGCGTGAGTCGCTCCCGCCTATTGATCGGAGTCGTTTTGGAGTCTTCCAGAAGGCACGCTCCATGTGCTGCTGTTCGTCCGACCGAGTCATCAAGCTTCGGCGTGCCGTGGCTCCCAACCAAGCAGCACAGACGGTCCCCGAAGGGGCCATCGATTTCTCACCAGGTGAACAACAACGAAGCACACCCCTTACTAAACTCCTACTAGTTCCCTTCACAACGGCCAGGATCTCGGAGTAGCGTTCAATGGATATCCCGCCACACCAAGGAACTCGACCCAAGGCTTTTTATTGGCCTGGCAACCAACCTGAGAACAAAGGGCCGTCACCTCGGACCGATGCTACCAGAGGCACCCGTCAACGGGCACTGGGAACGGTCAATAATTACGCGCCAGGGAAGGGGTTAACGGGGCACTACCCTCATCCCATTCATCGTGCCCCAACGCCTAGGACCCCTCTAGTCCTAGTCTCTCGCAACCAGTGAGCGTCGATTAGCGTTGTTTATAGAAGTTCCAAAGCCTCTCTTCTGACGCGTGAGGTAGCTGCCAGGTCCTTATATGTAGATAGAGGGGAAAAAAGGGAAAGAGTGACATGATAGGAATAGGCTTTTTTGTTGTTTTTTTCTTTTTGTATAAGTGGGAGAGATAGGATGAAAGTAAAAAAGGAGAATGATAGAGTAGAAAAAGGAAGGAATGACGCACTTAGTCTGGAATCTCGTTTTCGACCAAATCGACAAGGGAAGCCCTACCAGGGGTACCCAGAAGAGGTACCCCCGCCGACATAGCTCGAAAAGTCAAAGGTCCACACAAGCTCTCTTCCCGCGACAAGGGGGCGTCACCTCTCCCTCTGGTTTATTTCTCCAAGCTAGAGAAAGGGCCTCGGCAACCGTGCCACGACGCGGCGGAAGTCCCCCGCGTCGAAGTCAGCTGACGGTGGAGTGTACGCAAAAATGATAGTATACCTCCAGGTGTAAACCGCGCATCTCCCAGCCCGGCCATCCAGTGGTGGTGGGGGCGCAAGACCCTTTTACCCCAGAAGGGCGGGCTGGGGGCACGCGCCTAGCATGGTCTCCTGCAGAAAAATAGCTAATGGGGAACGGGACGAGACGAGCCTCTGCAGCTCCTACCAGTTGACCCGGAGTCCACGGCAATTCCATTGAAAGAATATGCCCTGCAGGCCTAGCATGGAGGAGAAGCGGGGGACCTCCTCGAACAGAAGACCCTCACGGGAATGGCCGTACGCTTTCCGGAGGCAGAACCCCGGGCGCTGTGGGCCGGACATTGCGCTGAAGGCACTGTCGCCTTCGAGGACTTATTGGAGGAGGTTGGGCTCGCCATGCGAGTCTTTTCCTCACTCTGACTCGAAACCTTAGGCAGGCGTTACGGGCTTCGGAGGCGGGGGGCCCTCTTTTCGAGGAACCACTGTCTCCGAGCTACTCGCTCCACCACTAGGCGTGGGCGAAGGAGCCGAAGCTCGTTGGTTGCTGCCCTCCTTTCGGGGGACAGCTTTAGGAACCCCGGAAGATGGCCTAGCGACCATGTTCAGGGGTGTTGCCTCCTGTGAGTCTGACGACTCAGTGGAGGCGCGTGGCCGATCCGCCTTACGCAGAAGGGCTCCGAATGGGCGCCGAAACAACCGTGCTCGTTGGCCTGGATGGGCCAGGAGCAGAGGGTGCCTTTCTAACTATTGAGGCATATGACGTCGCAGGCAGAGCCGGGCGCGCCAGGACCAAGTCCTTAGCCTCGCGGAATGAGTGTCGATCCTGGGCCTGAACGGCCAGGATTTCTTTCTCAAGGAGATATGCACCACATTGCTTCGAAAAAGCAGGGTGCGGCTCTCCGCAATTGACATACTTGGCCAAACACGATTTGGACTTATCGTGTGCGACCTTTGAGCAATTTACACAGACTTCGGGTGACCCCGACTTTGCACGTCTACATGAGCGATTCGTATGGCCGAAGCGGTGACAGTAATAGCACCGCCGCGGCAGTGGCACGAATGCCTTCACAAGATAGCCGTACCAACCGGCACGCACCGACTCAGGGAGCTTGTCACAGTCGAACGTGACGAAGAGTGTAGGGGTGGGTCTCAAGGCCCCTCCCTGTTTTCTCATCACACGTTCGACCTTGACCACCCCATGGTCGGCCAGGTCTAGGGTGATGTCCTCAATGGAGTAGTCAACGAGTTCCCTCGCATAAACTACTCTTTTCACAAAGTTCATGTTAAGAGTGCGGCGTCACACTCACCGGGGTGCCATCAAGTGTCCGAAGAGTTCTTATCTTGGCTGCCTCGGCGGGAATCGCCGCATTCGCCAGAAGGCTCCCGTCCGAGAAACTGGTCACCTTCGGCTCTCTACCAATTGCACTAGCTAATCCTCTCCTCTGATGGTTCATGTTGCCCTTGGACAACATGCTGCCATCAGTGGAGCGAATAACGAGGAAGCGTTTAAAGCCAGCGGGCTCGAAAACGCCAGGTAACCTCCGAATGAGGGGTCCCGATGTCATCGAGGCTCCGCCCTGTGCACTTTTGGTCTTTGTCATGGTCAGGAGCTCCGTACCCGGGGGTAGTAAAGGGGCCGGATGTGCCAATCTTGGCTTGGTCGCTTGCCAAAGTGGCAGCAGAACCATCCATCCCCACAGCCCCCGCGGATAGAGAGGAGCCCCGAGTCTTTTTAGTCTTTCTTGTCTTCTTTTTCGTTTTTAGGAGAGGAGGATGGGGAATGAACCCGCTTCTCACCTCCACCGGTAGAAGCCCCCAGGCCAGATGTACCGGCCTCAGCCAGGTCCTTCTCCGAAATGGAGAAGGTCCTGGTAGTCGTAGGGGCATCATCCGGAGGAGATCCCTCCCCTCCTTGTACTGCCTGAGAATCCTCAGCCGTTTGAGGAGGAAATTGCATAGAGGGGGATTCGGGTTCGGTGCTTGGCGCCGAGGCCGGATTCCCCCCCATGGAAGGCCCTACTTTCTGAGGCTGGTTTTCCTCAAGGACCATGTTAACACAGGAGGGGCCTCCAGTTGGCCATCCCCTCCCAGGATATCGCAGGTCCCCTTGGCATCGTCATGAGTCTTTTGTGAAGAGGCACAGCCCTTGACCCCGGCAAGGTTTAATATTCTTGTCAGCAGGTCTTTTGAGGAAAGCGACCGAAGGGGCCTGGCTTCCCTCTCCCCCCTAAGGGGGTTTGCCCTACCGAGCCGCTTTGATTTGAAGCAGCTAGCTAAGGGCTGCCTGCTGGCTTTCTTGGCAGTCCCCTTGGAAAGAACAGATGGGACTGCCGCTGGTAAGAGGGAGGTGCCCGAAAGCATCTCCAGAGAAGGGGGTGAGGGGGAGTCCCCTTCACCCGTAGGCATAGGAGAGGAGTAAGCCTCCTCTCCGGTTGAAGAGATATGGAGGGTCACCTGCGCAAGCACAGGGGGAAAGACCTCTATTTTTTTGCTGGAGCTGCCCGAGGGCGGCTCCGTTGATGTTTCATGGGAAGTTGGAGGTTGGGGTTTTTTGGTTGTTTTTTCATACATGGGCATGGTGACCCTCTTTTTTATATGCGACACAATAGCTCATCACCTCTTGCAGTTGCCCGCACTGCAAGAGGTGCTTACAGGCCTGGCAGCGCCAGGCGCCGCCATTTCGAACCACCCCTCCCGCCTTGCTTTCCTGGCAGTCCATCGGCATGGCGGATCCACCTTAGACACAGCGTAAAAATGGATAGAATGTGAAGAGGAGAGGAAAAGGGATGTGAGGAAGGTATGGGTGGGGATGAAACAGGTTGTTAAAAAAAACCCATCCCAAACCGGAGCTCAGGGGTTAGGGAACATTGTCCCCTCCCCCCTCAGCCCCGATCCGAGACGGTTGGCTTGAGAAGGTCAGCATCTACCCTGGAAAATTAGAGGCTGACCAGAGAAAGTTGTGGGAGAGGTTGTGTGAAAAGAGAGGAAACAAGTGTTTTGAAGGAAGGAAGAGAGGCTAAGCTGGGGCCGGACAGGTGCTGAGTCCCGTCAGCACGGCGGCCAGGATTTCAAATCGGTGCGCCCCATATGGGGTAGCGTCGCGGTGTGGTGGAGCGAATGTGAGTGTGTGTAAAAGGGCCATTCTCCCACCCCTTTTCTCAGTACCCTATCCCTTCCTCTGTAAAAATGTGTGCGTGTCTGAATGGGAATGGGTTTGTTGTTTTTGTTTATTTTATGTATAAAAATGATTACCATGTTTTTTTTCTTTCTTTCCAGGCACCATATTCTGGAAAGATAGGACTTAGTTTCATATATTCTTATATTACAAACAAAGCGCCATATTCTGGAAAGATAGGACTTAGTTTCGTATATCCTTATATTACAAACAAAGCGTTATATCCTGGAAAGCTATATATTATTGTTAATAAATAAAGGCCAATAGTATAGCTTAATGAAGGAGGGCTGGCTTATAATAGCCACGCAAGCTTTTTAAGGTCATTATCTTCCATCAAGCGCAGAGGCGCCACACTTGTTGTAAGTCCTAGGCATTTTGCTCGCTTGAGTGGCAGGTGGCTGGACATCTCCCCATCCTCTTTGTACCAAGTGAGGCCTTGTTTGTTATTTATATATTGACTGTTGTAGTCAGGATTTTTTTGGTTGTTTGATTTTTCATGTTTCTTAGGATCGATTAATAGCATTCATATATATAGGATTTTCTTTTTGTATTTTTTTGGTGAAAAATAAGGAGATCTCCAATATAATCGCCCCTCTCTATTGTAGATATTTTGTACATACAATCCGTTTCATTCTCCTTCGATTTCTCACGTCAGGATTAGTGTAGGGAGCGGGTTGGATCGATTGGGGTTAGTCTAAATTTTTTCTGCCCGCCACATTTGGCGCCCGAATAGGGACGTGAGACTTCGAAACAGGGAGCGTGACGGGACTGTATTGCAGTCCATACCCAATTAGCGTGACAAGTAGTTTGATTGATTTTTCCCTCCTCCTATCTTTTTACTAACTTGGGAACAATGGCTGTAGCGGAAACATTGAATGAAGAAGTAGTGCGATTGAGACTGGAGTTGAGAAAGAAAGAAGAGGAGTGTGAAATGTTGCGGGGAATGATGGAGGGAATGGAGAATAAAATAAAAGGGATGAATGAAAAGACATAGGATGAAGAAGGAAATGGGAGACCGACAGGATCAGACGGACCGACGGATGTAGGACCTGTATAACATGATGACAGGGGCTGGATCAGCCCCAGGACCTACAACCTTGACCCCTGCTCTTACTGAAGGGACTCCGCTAAAAGGAATGGATGGCAGTAGGATTGAGTCTAAAGAAGATACGGTGAGTGGTAGGAAGGATGGAGAATGGAAGAGAGTTGAACGCAAGAGAAGGAAGAGTGGTGTAAAGGGGAAGGATAGGAAGGTAAGAGGCAAGAGTGTGGACTCATTGTACTCGGATGAAGGAGAGAGTGATGGTATGATTGGAATGATTGAGACCGACAGTAGCTCTTCGGAGAGTGAAGTGAATGTGGGGAAAGGTATTTTGATAAGGGAAGTGCCAAAGATAGATCGATTTAGGTTACATGGTGGGAAAAGTATGGAAGAATTCTTCGGGGAATTTGAGCGTTATTGTAAGCTCAAGTACCCGGAGAATAAGGGATACTGGATGAATGTTTTGGGGGAATGTTTGGAGGGAAAAGTATTGGATTTTTTCCGTGTGATCACAAGTGTGGGGGAGCCAAAGTACGATGTAGTGAAGAAGAGATTGATTGGGCAGGTGAAACGAATGAAAGAGAGTGTGAAGTATAAAAGGGTGAATGAATTTGAGAAGGCTCGAATGGAGAAAGAGTGAAAGTGTGAATATGTATGCACATAGGCTTGAGAGTATGGCAAGAACGAGGTATGGAAATGATGATGTAAATGAATGTAAACCACTCATGAGGAAGTTTTTGGACACAATCCCACGAAAGGTGAGTGAATGGCTGAGTGGAAAGAGAAAGGAGAGAGTGAGACTGACAGGTGAACGGTTGATGTGGGAGGATGTGTTGGAACTGTTAGAAGATGGACGATTTGATGATGAAAGCGATCTAAAAGAGGATGGATGGTACAGTGTGAATGTTGGAGGTAAGAAGCCCAGGAGCTTTCATCCACCCCAGCAGTTTGTCAGCTACAGGGATGCCCTGAAGGCTGCACCAGCTGGAGTGATGTCAAACTTCCTGGGCCAGCAGAATGGATGGGCAAATGGAGGGTGGTCGAATGGAAGGGGGCAGATGAATTTCAAGCGTGGGAACGGATATATGAGAGAGAAGCCAAGGTATGTCCCAGCAAACGAGAGACCGAATGGTGGGAGAAAGATTGTGGAATGTCGTCGGTGTGGAAGGAAAGGTCATATGTCGGCAGAATGTAGGTGGACATCTGGTGCATGTTTTGGGTGTGGTAAGAAAGGGCATATGATAAAGGATTGCCAGGAAAGTGTGAAAGAGTGCTTCGAGTGTAAAGAAATAGGCCATTTGAAGAAAGATTGTCCGAGGTTGAATGGTGGAGCAACTGGTGGGGAAAGTATGAAATATGCATGTGGTAATTGTGGAAAGGCTGGTCATTATGAAAGGATGTGTCGTGACCAGAGGAATGTATGTAGCTATTGTGCGATGGAAGGACATTCAAGTGAAAAGTGTTGGATTAGACTGAGAGCGTAAGGTGTGAATGGAAAGTCTGAAGCGGGAAACTGAATGGTAAGAGGGTACCTGCTTAAGTATCCTCTGGGTGCATGAGTGTGAGTAATGTGTTGGTAAGTCTGTCTAGTGTGAAAGTGCTGTCTGGTAGGAAGTATGAGTGTCTGAGTGTGAAGGTGGAATTGAATGGAATTGAGTGTTTGGCTTTAATCGATTCTGGATGCAAGGCGAGCTTGGTGTATAAAGATGTGTATGACAAGGTTAGCGAGAAAGCCCTCCTGTCTGAGTGCAAGGGTAGTTTAGTAGGTATTGGTAATAGGAGAGTGCCTGTGATTGGAATGATAAGGTCAGCTGTTCGAATGCATGGTATGATGATGAATGAATGTGAATTTTCTGTGATTGATAAGGTGAGTAGTGAGTATGGTATGATTTTAGGGTATGATTTTATGAAAATGAATCGTATGGTTGTGCATCCTGCGAGAGATCAGATTGAGAGAAAGATTGGTAAAAATGGGGTGTATAAGTTGTATGTAGGGAAAGATGGTAGCGTTTTGAGGAGTGTGTTTACTGGTATTGAGGTGACTGCTATGGAGAATGTAAGGCTTGTGAAGGGTGAAAGGGTGTCTGTTAGAGTGAGTTGGAGTAAGGATATTAGTTTGAATGTGAGTGAGAACACTGTGATATTGGATGGAAAGGATGCAAGTTATAAGGTAAGGCGTGTTGCTTGTGTGTTTGATGGCTTGATGAGAATGAATGATCCTTTTGGAGGTGTGCAGGCGGACCCCAGTGTGAAAGGGCAGGTGAGGGGAATCCAAGTCGGAGATGTACTGGGCCACCTCTCCACTGTCAATGAGGTAGGTATAGATGATAGTACGGATATCAGGGTGAATGTTACGAATGAAAAAATGTGAATGGATGTATAATGATGTGAAGAGCATGGTGAAATTGGATGGATGTTTAACTGAGTATGAAAGGGAGGATGTGTATCGAATGATATTTGAGCGAAAGGGAGCCCTCAGTAAGGGTGATCTGGATTTCGGGGTTGCAAAGCTCCCGGAATTCAAGATTGTCCTGAAGGAGGACTCCCCAATCTATCAGCGGCCGAGGCATTTCCCACGTCCGGTTGCTGATGAGATTGAGGAGCAGTGTTTGGAATTGGAGCAATTGGGGGTGATTGAAGAGAGCGAGAGTGCATGGAATAGTCCAATTGTACCTGTACGTAAGCCGGATGGAAGATTGCGTCTGTGTGTGGATTATCGAAAGGTGAATGAAAGGACTGTGAAAGAAAGGTTTCCGATGTGTGTGGTATCTGAGTGTGTGTATAGTATGCATGGGATGGAGTGGTTTACGAAGCTGGATCTGGTACAGGGGTATTACCAGATGCCCATTGCTGAGGAGAGCCGGAGAGTAACTGCCTTCTCTTCCTCAAAGAGGCATTACCAGTTCCGGAACCTCAGCTTTGGGTTGGCTAATGCTCCCGGAGCCTTCCAGCGGGCAATGAATGTTGTGTTGAGTAAGTTTGCGAGTAAGAATATGCGTTTATAGATGATATTTTGATTATGACTGAGACTTTTGAGGAGCATATGAGATTGGTGAATGATGTGTTGAGAACGTTGGAGAGTGTTGGTGTGAAGGTGAAAGTGGCGAAGTGTGAATGGTTTGCGAAAGAAGTGGAATTCCTTGGGCATATCGTGAGTGAGAATGGATTACGAAAATCATCGAAGTATGTTGAGAAGGTGCGAATGTTTCCTAAGCCGGTGACTGTGAAGCAATTGAAGTCATTTTGGGGTTTGATTGAGTTCCAGCGAAAGTTTATACGTGATTGTTCTGGTGTGAGTAAGCCTCTGACTGAGTGGATGGGCAAGAAAGGTAGTACGGTTGTCAAGTGGAATGATAAGATGAATGAGGTGTATGAGAGACTGAAAGAGGCAGCGGCTGAAGATGTTGAATTGGCTTACCCAGATTATAGTGTAAATGCTAAAATGCTTGAATTGTATACAGATGCGAGTGGGTACTGTATGGGAGGTTTTCTGATGCAAGAGCAGTGTTTGAATGGAGAGAATGTCAGGCGAATAATTGGGTATGTATCCAAGGCTATGAATGTTGCAGAACGAAAGTATTCGACTGTGGAACGAGAGCTGGCTGCGATAAAATATTGTTTGAAAGTGTTGCGTCCGTTTTTGTATGGTGTGAGGTTTGTGATAAAAACCGATCATCAACCTCTTGTGTATCTGCAGCGTATGAAGTAGGCTGATAGTAGGATTGCAAGGACTTTGGAAGATTTGAGTGACTTTGACTATGTGATTGAATATGTGCCTGGTGAAAGGAATGGAGTGGCTGATTTGATGTCAAGGTATCCTGGTACGAATGATGAAAATGTGTGTGGAGTGAGTGATCCTGAGTATTTGCCGAAAGGGATTATGAATGGAAAAGAGAGTAAGGGTGGTAAAGATTCCTTGTTTGAGAGTGTATGGAATGGTTTGCAAGATTTGAAGAGTGATGGAGTAGACGTGAGAGTGCCCGATAGTGTGGATGATTTAAGGAAGGAGGTAATGAATGAAGTATGTAGGAAGCCTGAAAGCATTGGTATGGCAAAGGTGCGGAACTTCATGAAAGAATTGAGAGCGATGTGTATGCAAGGGGTCCCGTCCCACCATTTCAGGAAGTGTTGATTGTAGTGAGTCGTTTGTATGGAGTGATTGTTTATGTGCACTTTGGTGGTGAGAGGCCGATTGTGTACAAGGATGAGAAGATGAAGGGTTTGAATCCTAATGTGGTACATCTGCAATGTTTGAGCGGTGTGCACTACAATTGGGTGATTGAAAAGTGTTCATATATAAGAGAGAGGAGTGATTGTCTGGATGAAGATGAGCGTGTGGTGAGTGATGATATGGGAGTTAATGACAGTGTGGATATCAGTGCTGATGTTGGTGTGCTTGTTCCTTCTGTGTATTGCAAACATGGTGGACCTGATATAATGGAAGCGAGAGTGAAAGTTGGTGAAAGGTTGTTCTGTGGTTTGATTGATACTGGAGCGCAAGTGTCTTTAGTGAATGAGAGGATTCTGAGTAAGTATGATGAGTTTAAATGTTGCGAGCATAAACCTGTGAAGTTACGGATAAGTGGATTAGGGAATGGCATGATAGTGGCATGGGAACAAGTTAGTCTGAAAGTGAGTTTGGGTAATGGTGTGAATGTGAAGCATGACTTTGTGATTCTGAAGGATGAGCAAATGCCGTGTTGTTTCTTGCTTGGTGTAGACTTTATGAGATTGAATGATTTGTCTTTGGATGCTGATAAGAATTGTCTTATGAAAGGTGAATGTGAGGTGATGAGGTTGAATGAGTGTGCAAAGAATGTTGTCAAGTTTTGCGGTATGATTGAGTTGGTCATGGATGATGAGAATGAGATTTTAAGTGATAAGGATATTCTAGAGATGCAAGAGATATGTCCTTTTGTTAGTGAGTTGAAGAAGTGTGTAATGATGCGTGTTGATTTGAATGAATGGCCAGAGTGTTTAAGTGATTTTAAAAGGTATGCTAAGGATTTTGTTGTTTGTATGGATGTTGTATATTTTGTGAGGCATGTGAAGGGTGGTGATGATATGTATGTACCTGTGATGTCCTTAGTTGATATGATTGGTCTGGTGAAGGTTGTGCATGATAATTATGGGCATATGGGTAAGTTTAAGCTGTGGGAGTGTATGAAGGAGCGTGTGTTCCATCCGTTTCTGAGAACTGTTGTGAATGATGTTGCAAATATGTGTGAAAGGTGTCAGAAGCGAAAGGTGCAAGTTGTGCAAGTGAAACCACCGATGTTGAAAGTTGATGCGAAAGAACCGTTTGAATTGGTAGTGATTGATTGTGTGTCTTTGCCGCGTACGAGTGCTGGGAATGTTGGTATAGTTGTGATGGTTGATCATAAAAGTAAGTTTGTGTATGCAGCGCCTGTGAGAGATGCGCGTGTGGTTGAGCAATGGTTTTTTTCCTATGTGTGTATGGAAGCCTAGAAGATGTCTGAGTGATAATGGGCCTGAATTTGTAGGGGAAGTGTTTGAGCAAATGTTGAGAGAGAATGGTGTGGAGCATGTGAGAACAACTCTGTATGTACCGTCTTCAAATGGATTGGCTGAACGGACTATAAGAACCTTGTGTGAGATGTTGAGAATGATGAGTACGACAGTGAATGACTGCGATGTGTGTCTGGGGAGAGTGTTGTGGGCGTATAATTCAACTGTGCATAGTGCAACTGGAATGTCCCCATGTCAGTTTGTGATGAATTTTGAAAGGCGAGTGAAAGATAGGTTTCGTTTGAGTGAAAGTGAGCAGAGTGTATGGCGTGAGGCGCATGAAAGGTTCCGTTCATTTGAATTAGGTACAAAAGTATTGAAGGTGAAAGAAGTGAAGGGTAGGTTGAATGTATCAAAGATGAGTGAGAAGTTTGATGGACCTTATAGAGTTGTGAGAGTTTGGGAAAATGGAGTGACGTATGTTTTGGAGAGTTTGAATGATGGTATGACTGAGAGAGTGCGGGCTCATCAGAGTCAGTTAAGGAGATGGAGAGAACCTCCTGACTACCTGGTGAGCCATCCGGTGTATAGACTGTGTAGAGAGAGAGGTAAAGTGCATGATGATGAGATTGAATGTGATAGTATGGATCTGTCTGGGAAAGAGCTAGTCTTAGTCTCGAGGAGTAGAAAGCGTACAAAGAAGAGTGAAAGAAAGAATGCAAGTACGAATGAAAGTAAGTCTGAGCAGAGTGTTTCTGGTATGGGGGATCTTGAAAGGGAGATTGAGTTTTTGCATAAGCAGGTGAGTGATTTGGCTGGTATAAGTAGACGAGTGAGTGAGCTGCCTGTGCCTAATTTTTCTGGTTTTGGGAACAGTATGAATGATAGTGTGTTTGGGCAGAATGAACCTAGTGTGGCTGATTTTTCGGGTTTTACGAATGGTAATAGTAGGGATGAGTTTGATGTAGTGAATGATGAAGTGGCTGATTTTTCAGGTTTCTGGTGGGAACCAGGCAAAGGGGTTTCTGGTATGCCTGTTGAGAATACAGGGGATGTGAGTGACCTGTCTGTTTCGCAAGAATGTACCTTGAGTTGGATGAGAGCTGTGAATGAGGAGCTGATGAATGGGGGTATGAAGAGTGAAGGTTCTGAACGGAAGAGTATGAAAGAATTCTGTCGTGAGATGGGACAACTGGTAATGAGGGCTAAGAGTATAGTTGATGAGATGATCAATAGTGACGATGAGACTGACAGGACGACTGACGAACAACCCCGACTAATTGCTACGCATAGCCAGGGACCAGTAGAAGAGTGTGAATGGGTGCAGAAGGGTGCGATTGAGCACAAGTGGTACCGTGAAGAGTGATTAAAGGGGTTTTGTGAGTGACTGGTCGAATGGCTTAAGGAAGGAGGGGTGTGGTGGAGCGAATGTGAGTGTGTGTAAAAGGGCCATTCTCCCACCCCTTTTCTCAGTACCCTATCCCTTCCTCTGTAAAAATGTGTGTGTGTCTGAATGGGAATGGGTTTGTTGTTTTTTGTTTATTTTATGTATAAAAATGATTACCATGTTTTTTTTCTTTCTTTCCAGGCGCCATATTCTGGAAAGATAGGACTTAGTTTCATATATTCTTATATTACAAACAAAGCGCCATATTCTGGAAAGATAGGACTTAGTTTCGTATATCCTTATATTACAAACAAAGCATTATATCCTGGAAAGCTATATATTATTGTTAATAAATAAAGGCCAATAGTATAGCTTAATGAAGGAGGGCTTATAATAGCCACGAAAGCTTTTTAAGGTCATTATCTTCCATGAAGCGCAGAGGCGCCACACTTGTTGTAAGTCCTAGGCATTTTGCTCGCTCGAGTGGCAGGTGGCTGGACAACTCCCAATCCTCTTTGTACCAAGTGAGGCCTTGTTTGTTATTTATATATTGACTGTTGTAGTCAGGATTTTTTTGGTTGTTTGATTTTTTATGTTTCTTAGGATCGATTAATAGTATTCATATATATAGGATTTTCTTTTTGTATTTTTTTGGTGAAAAATAAGGAGATCTCCAATATAATTGCCCCTCTCTATTGTAGATATTTTGTACATACAATCCGTTTCATTCTCCTTCGATTTCTCACGTCCAGATTAGTGTAGGGAGCGGGTTGGATCGATTGGGGTTAGTCTAAATTTTTTCGGCCTGCTACAGCGGGATGAGAGTCGTTCCTGGGCCTGAACGGCCAGGATTTCTTTCTCAAGGAGATATGCACCACATTGCTTCGAAGAAGCGGGGTGCGGCTCTCCGCAATTGACACACTTCGCCACACATGATTTGGACTTATCGTGTGCGGCCTTGGAGCAATTTACACAGACTTCGGGTGACCTCGACTGTGTACGTCTACAAGATCGATTCGTATGACCGAAGCGGTGACTGTAATAGCACCGCCGTGGCAGTGGCACGAATGCCTTCACAAGATAGCGGTACCAACTGGCACGCACCGACTCAGGGAGCTTGTCACAGTCAAGCGTGACGAAGAGTGTAGGCGGGGGTCTCGAGGCCCCTCCCTGTTTTCTCATCACACATTCGACCTTGACTGCCCCATGGTCGGCCAGCTCTAGGGTGATGTCCTCAATGGAGTAGTCAACGAGTTCCCTCGCATAAACTACTCCTTTCACAAAGTTCATGGTAGAGTGCAGCGTCACACTCACCGGAGTGCAATCAAGTGTCCGAAGAGCTCTTATCTTGGCTGCCTCGGCGGGATTCGCCGCATTCGCCAGAAGGCTCCCGTCCGAGAAACGGGTCACCTTCCGCTCTCTACCAATTGCCCTAGATAATCCCTTCCTCTGATGGATCATGTTGCCGTTGGCCAACATGGTGCCATCAGTGGATCGAATAACGAGGAAGCGTTTGAAGCCAGCGGGCTCGAAAACGCCAGGTAAACTCTGAATCAGGTACCCCGATGTCATCGAGGCCCGCCCTGTGCACTTTTGTTCTTAGTCGGGGGCTCTGGACCCGGTGGGGAAGGGGGGGGGTCGGATGTGCCCATCTTGGCTTGGTCGCCAACTAAATTGGCAGCAGACCCATCCGTCCCTGCAGCCCCCACAGATAGAGAGAAGCCCTGAGTCTTTTTTATTATTTTTTCTCTTTTTAGGAGAGGAGGGCAAGGAATGAACCTGCTTCTCCCCTCCACCGGCAGGATCCCCCAAGCTAGATCCTTCTCCAAAATGGAGAAGGTTCTGGTGGTCACAGGGGCACCGGTGGGAGGAGATCCCTACCCTCCTTGTATTGCCTCAGAAACCTTCGCCGTTTGAGGAGGACCTTGCATAGGGGCGGATTCAGATTTGGTGCTTGGCGCCGAGCCCAGATTCCCCCCCATGGCAGGCCCTACTGTCTGAGGCTGGGATGCCTCAAGGACCATGTCTACCTCAGGGGGGCCTCCAGTTGCCCCCCCCTCCCAAGACATCGCAAGTCCCATTCGCAGTATCGTCACTAGTCAGGTGGTGTGGGTAGGCACAGGCCTTAACCCCGGCAAGGTTCAATATTCTTGCCAGCAGGTCTTTTGAGGGAAGCAACCGAAGGGGCTTGGCTTCCCTCTCCCCCCTTAGGGGGTTTGCCCTACCGAGCCACTTAAATGGGGGTCTGTCAGCAATGGGCTGCCTGCTGGCTTTCTTGGCAGTCCCCTTGGATAAAAAAGAGGGGACTGCCACTGGAAGCAGGGAGGTGCCTGAAAGCAACTCCAGAGAAGGGGGTGAGTCCCCTACACCTGTAGGCATAGGAGAGGAGTAAGCCTCACTTCCGGTCAAAGAAATATCGATGGTCCCCTGTGGGGTACCTCCATTTTTTTCGGTGGAGCTGCCCGAGGGTGGCTCCGTTGATGATACAGGGAAAGTTGAGGGTTATTTTGTTCATCATTGGGCATGGTAACCCTATTTGTATCATGGGACGCAATCACGCATCACCTTTCGCAGTAGCCCACACGTCATTGAAGGTATACGTGAGGATGAAGCAGGTTGTTAAAAACCAACCACCCCAGACCGGAGCTCAGGGGTTAGGGAACATTGTCCCCTCCCCCCTTGGCCCCATTCCGGGATGGTTGGCTTGAGAAAAAGGTCAGCATCTAGCCCGTGAAATTAGAGGCTGGTCAGAGAAAGCTGTGGGAGAGGTTGTTTGAAAAGCGACGAAGTAGGTGAGAAATATAAGCTATCTGAAGGAAGGAAGAGAGGCTAAGCTGAGGCCGGACGGAGCGCTGGATCCCGTCAGCACGGCGGCCAGGATGGCAAATCGCCACGCCCCTCACGGGGTTACATGCGAGGAGAAAAATTTTTACAAATAGAGAAGCTTTTAAGAGTTGCTTTCCCAGGTTAATTGGCAGGAATATGAGAGGGAAATTAAAGGGGAGTTCAATAAACAAACAAGAAATAAAGTTGAAGATGCAGCAAATGTACCTACATTGCCCGATGAAAGTTTAGGCCGGGTTAGCAGGGGCGGACTAAACTTATGTCTGAAAAAGAATGGTATAGATGAAGGTGATTTAATTTAGTCAGAAGTTTGGGCTGGCTGCATGATGTCACTACATCTCTCAGTTTCCCACTCAGCCTGCCAGCATGTGCTCAGTGTCGACTTCGCCGCAGTAGTGAAAGGACGGTGCTTTTGTGTTCTCCTGATCGACACCATTTTGTGACAGTTTTTGTTTTTTTTTTAGTTTGGGAGTGTTTGTGGCCTTATTATGGGCAAAGTGGGGAGGTGATCTGAAACTATTGCCCAGATTATTGCTCTCAAGGAGGCCAGTAAGCAAACTAAGGAAATAGCCGACCAACTTAAAATAAGTGATCGTTGTGAGGCATCACATTGCTAGGTGGAGAGAGGGAGGGTGTGAAGCAATACCAACCCAGAAAGAGCGGTCTGGTAGGCCTTGTAAGACCTTTAGGCATGTTGATAACATTGTTAAGAGAGACCTAGAGAAGTGTCCCAGTATTTCAGCCTGTAAAATTAAGATAAATAATAGTTGTCTGTTCAGTGAGGTGTCTGTGCGCACTGTTAGTTGACATGTGTGCAGAAGGCTTGTAGGGTCACTTATGCTCTGAAATATCTTCAGTGGGATAATGCTAACTGGCTTGATGTGCTTTGGTCAGATGAAACAATGTTCACAGTGACTGAGGGGAGGGGTAGTAACGTATATCAGAAGCGTGGCAGTGACCCCCTTGACCTACGCTACCTTTGTGGAACTGTGAAACACCCTAGTTCATTAATGGTATGAGGTTGTTTCTCAGGCAGGGGCTTGGGGAAGCTTGATGTGTTGCCTGCTAACAGACGCAAGCGTGTTCCAACAGGATGGTGCCTCCTGCCACACTGCTAAATCTGTTATAACCTAGCTTAAAGACTGTGAGATTAAGTTCATTGAGGATTGGCCTAATAACAGTCCAGATTTAAACCCGATTGAGAACCTTTGGCAGGTGGTTAAACACAGGTTACAAGGGAAGGACGTCAGCATTCTCCCCAAGCTGGAGAAGGAAATTAGGGCTTGTTGGGATGTTATACCTACCCAGAAGCTACATGATCTTGCTATATCCATGCCACGATGCCTGAGGTATGTCAAGAAATGCAAAGGATGCCCAACAAAGTATTAAGGGTAAGATTAATATTTTTTATGACACTTATCATGCTGCAACTTGTCTGACATGCACCCGGCCTAAACTTTTGTCGAGCACTGTATATTATATACATCTCATGAATGGGATTTAAAAAAATAAATTAAAGAACTCATCTGGCAGTTTTAAACTGGGGCAGAAGTCGCTATAATTAGCAGAAAGCCTAAGGCTTAGCTATATTAAAAAACAAGGAAAAAAGATAAAGGAACAAAGGTAGAACAAGTTAGAAAACAAAATAAAACCAAAAGTAACAAGAATGAAACACACTCAGGCATTGGGGTTATGCCAGGCTTCCCTGGGCACAGGAACATGCGACTTACAACAAAGACTCAAATAAAAGGGTCAGCCTCTTCAAAAGTGTCATATAGTCTGTAAGTCTGCATGCATAAACCAGTCCTGAGTCCAGGGGACAAAGAGTACTGACCCTGCTCATATCCTGGCATTACCCAGACTGGGACAGTCAACAAGAATGCGTAGAACAGTCTGGGGGACAATGAGGACATCACAATAAAGAGCAGGCGAGCACTCCATCAGATGGCAGTGCATCCTCTGAGTGTTTTCAATTATTCAACCACAATAAACATCCTGAAGCTGTCATAAACATTCTGAAACTGTCTTGGCATTGGGGAGGAGGTCCATGGGAACAGTCACAGAGGAATGGCACACAACTTTTAAGTTCCTCTTTACCGTTTGATCTTCTTTACCAAGCCACCGGGAAGGCAGCCCGTTTTCCTGCCATGTAATCAGTGTGAGGAAGAGTAAAATGCTAGTCTGATCACAGAGTCATCACAGACTTTTTGGCACTCTCATTACCCGCAATTCCTACATTTCCAGGAACCCAGTAGAAGATAATCTTGAAATCCACCTGGCTCGCCAAAACTGTGGAAACACGGATATCACAAACCAGGGGTTATGGAGATTCCAATACCCTGAGAGCACTCAGGGCACTCAGGGCACTTTGTGAGTCGCTATAAATCACAATTCAGTCTCTGAACCAGACACATCGCATTATCTCCTGTACCGAATGGTGTATTGCAACCAGCTCCTTCCCCACTGATTTTAAACCTAAACATTTAGGGTGGGAATGGTGTCTCTCAGTGATGCACGTACTGTTGAGATGAGATATGGATGCAGTGAGATATTTTAGTGACTGAAGGAGTTATAAGGTTTGCGTATACAGGCAAATAATATACTATATACTGCACAGAGAGTGTGGCATCTTCCAAGCCTCAACAAGGAGACAATGAGGGACATGCGGAAGGCATGGGTTGCCAGGCTCATATGTTGGATCGAGTCAACTTTCCTAATACACACTCAGCTGTGGATGCACAAAACTAACATTCGTAGTTGAGCTACAAATGAACAAAGGATCAATAAAAAAGTAATGCAGTAGCTTTATCAGTGCCCCATGCACTGAGCATAACCCAGAGAAGAATATCCATGGCACAGATACAAGACCCTCTAAGGCTGCGAATAGGAGCCTCCCCAATGAGGCAAATGTCAAATACAACACCAAGGAAAAGATGAGAGTCCACCACTTCTAGTCAAAACCCATTTAGAAACAAGTCTGGGTCAGGGTGGAGCCATGGATGGCAGCAGAAGTGCCACCTTAGTCTTGGCCAAGGAAAACCAAAGCCTGCGTGTTTTTTGATATAGCAAGAGACATGGTTCATTGCTTGTTTTAGTTGATATCTGGGCCACACAAAAGAGATCGAAAAGTCATCCACGAAGAGTATAACGAGACATTGTCCAACAGCACAGAGGTGATGCCATTGATGCTCAGGGCAAAGATTGTGACATTTCCATGTGGGGCCCCCTTTTCCTGCTCCATTGGCACAGAGAGGGCTTCCCCACAATCGTGTGGAGTGTCTCAATAGATGCATAAAGCTTCTGTTTGAGTGTAGTCTCAGACTCAGCTAACCACCATAGAAGCAGTCGGCATGCAAAATCACCAGAAATTCTAGGAATAGTAGTTAAGCCCACAGCGAAGAGGTAGCGGGAGAAATCAGTCATTTCCTGAAATGCTGACCAACAATGCCTATGCCAAGCGCCAGCCAGGTGGGAATGGGAAGTCATTGACCACCCAAATCTGGCTGTGCATCAGAGCAAAGATAGATCAAGACAGCAAAATGAAGCAGTTCTCTGACAGTTAAGCATAAACTCATCCACATTTAGGATACCCATCTCTAGCTCATCAATCATGTCAGCAAAGACCTGACCCCTGGGATTGAATGAGTAGTTTCCCCAGATGAGGTATCTACCGTTCAGATCCCTGAGCATGAGAAATGACTGTAACTTTGTCACAACCTGGCAGAAGACTCTGCATCAAAGATGGCGGACAGTGGAATGTACGGAGAAATAACACTATACCTCCTATCCAGGTGCAGGTGCACAACTACTCCCTGAAAGGAGGTTCTAAATCAAAGAGATAAACAAAAACATCATGTTGGGTGTAGATGGTGCATCCTCCTGCCTGGCTACAACCCTGTGGTTGTGGGGTCAAAAAACCCCTATACCGGGACAACATAGGCAAGGGGCACACACCTAGCATGGTCTCCAAAAAGATAGATAAAAGAAAATGGGAGGAGACGAGCCTCTGCAGCTCCTACCATTTGGCCCAGAGTCAGCAGCAAGTCCTTTGAAGGAATATGCCCTCCAGGCCTAGCTTCAAGGAGATGCAGGGGCCCTTTTCAAAGAGAAGACCCTCACGGGAATGGCTGTCCACTTCTGAGTCTGGGGGCTGTTTACCAGACAATACATGTCACTTTGAGGACCATGTGAATCTTTTTCTCAAAACCATATGCAGTTGGGGCTTCTTTGTTGGTGGGGGGAGGGGGGGCTTTTCCTTTGGAGGATTCACCTTCATGCAGGCTAGTACTGGGTGTGGGCATAGGAGTTAAAGCTCTTATGGTGCTCTTCTCCTTTTGGAAGCAGCTTTAGGAACACCAAAAGACAGCCTCACAGCTTTAGGAGGCCTCCACTGAGTCTATTGACTCAGTTGAGGCAAGTAGTCAATTCGCCTTATAGGAAATGCTCACAGTGGGGGAAAGGGAGGGTAGCCATGATTTTAGCTGGGGCTGGGTATGAACCCTTTGCCCACCAGCTGTACCATGAGAGCAGCCAAGGTAGATCTTACCTGCAGAAGGGTTCAGAATGAGTGCAGAATAAAGTGTGCTCATATGGCTTGAGGGGCCAGGAACAGAGGGTGTCTTTCTTAAAATTGAAGCATAAGGGATCCCATGCACTGCTAGAATGCCAGTACCAAGTCCTTAGCCTTGTGAAATGAGAGACTATCCTGGGCCTGAATGGACAGGATTTCCTTTCCAGGCAGATATACACCACATTGCTTCAAACAAGCGGGATGTAGCTATCCACAATTGACACACTTGGTCACACACAATTTGGCATCACACTCACTGGGGTGCCATAAAGTGTCTAAAGGGCATTACTAATCATGGCCACCTTAGAGGGATTTTACACATTTGCCAGGAGGCTCCTAGGCAAAAAATGGGTCACTTTCCACTCTACTAATAACACTAACTAGTGCTCCCATCTGGTAGATGTTGCCCTTGGCCAACATGCTGCCATCAGTGGAGTGAATAGCCTGCGAGCGTTTAAAGTCAGCTGGTTCAAAAATGTCAGGTAATCTCCGAATGAGTAGCTCCGACATAATCGAGGGTCAGGCACTTACAATTTTGGTGTTTGTCTAGGACTCCCCACCTGTGGGAGCACTGGGGCTGGATGTGCTGATCTTGACTTGGTTGCTTAGTAAAGTGGCAGCAGACACGTCTGTCTTAGGAGGAGCTTGCATAGGGGTGGACTTGGATTCTGTGCTTGGTACCGAGCTCAGGTGTGACCCCATGTAAGATCCTACCCTCTGGTGCTGGGTTACCTCCAGGACTATGGCTATCTAAGGGGGAGGGGGTGTCTCCATGTGGCTATCCCCCACCTCCTAAGACATCCGGATGCTATTTGAGGTTCCTTTATTATTGTCCAATGCCAGCAAACCAGCATCCATAGAAGAAGAGAGGGGGCAGATACACTGACCCTTGTAAACTAGTAATGCCTGAAAGCAGGATATTAGGGAGCACAGACTCGCAGGCACTGTAATGCCTGGGGCATTCTACGTGAAGTGAACACACGCTCCTGACACCTTGGTCACAGAATCGCATGAAATTTACATCATTTGTTGGTTATGATGAATAAAGTTCACATACTAAATATGAGGCCTATCTGGTCATTGTGGTCGTATTTATGGCCAGATCAATTATTGGTCAAACTGATTGACCCAAAACCTTTGAGAGGTCATAACTTTGGCCAGAATTAACCAATCTGAATGATTTTAATATGAAAATGTTCAGAAGAAAGATCTTTCAAATGAGTGGAAGAACGATGTTTCTATGACAATTTTTGACATGATGACTTTTTGTGAACTCTTTAACCTTTGACCCCGGCCAAAGTGCAAGTCAGATCATCCCAATTTTTTTTCTAAAGTTACCTCTTTCTATCCTCCATAGCTCCAGAAAAAATAAAAATGGGATCTCAATGGGTTTAGAATCTATGGGCAATTATGTAACACTGGGTATACCTACTAAAAGTATTGACCCAGAAATTATGGTGATATCACATACCTATGTAAGTCCCAACCATGGCATGGCCTATATACCTCATATATAATCTTTTTGAATCAATAAATAATACATCACTGCCTATATACACCTTATATACCTAGGTACCTACCTTATATAGGTAATCATGCCAAATCAATGTAACATGAAAAGCAGTCTTTAACTGCCTTTCATTAATCCTTAACTAATTAATGTATGTTTTTCAGATACCAATGTCATTTATGTCTTCAATATATAAATTAAAATAATTTCAAGATATCTTCTAAACTACCTACTTAATATTAATTGTGAGATTATCTGCAGATCCTAAAATAATTTACAGATGTGTAATTTTGTTATTTATTTTTGATAATTTGGATATACCTAATGATTTTTATACAGCTACCTACCTACCAAATTATTATATTATGAAAAAAACGAGACTGATTTATTACTTATTAGGCATCTAAATTGAACACCCATTAATAAATAATACATCACTGCCTATATACACCTTATATACCTAGGTACCTACCTTATATAGGTAATCATGCCAAATCAATGTAACATGAAAAGCAGTCTTTAACTGCCTTTCATTAATCCTTAACTAATTAATGTATGTTTTTCAGATACCAATGTCATTTATGTCTTCAATATATAAATTAAAATAATTTCAAGATATCTTCTAAACTACCTACTTAATATTAATTGTGAGATTATCTGCAGATCCTAAAATAATTTACAGATGTGTAATTTTGTTATTTATTTTTGATAATTTGGATATACCTAATGATTTTTATACAGCTACCTACCTACCAAATTATTATATTATGAAAAAAACGAGACTGATTTATTACTTATTAGGCATCTAAATTGAACACCCATTAATTAATAGTGACTTGATTGATCACATATTTTTACTATGCCAAGCTATTTCAAATGAGAGAAGGCAATTTTCACCAAATCCTTTGATTTGATCAAAATTGAATGTGCCTACAGAATATAGGCAGCTATACCCTCCAAAAATAGGTATGGAAGAGAGATTAAACTAAGAGTGTAATAAACCTATTCTCAGCAATGCATTATGATGTAGCCATTAGCTAACTTAATAGCTATTAGGGTTGAAGTGCTGGACTGAGAAAACATTAAAATAATTAAAAATAATGTTGATCATGTAGTCGCCATCCTCAAGTCATGTTTGGTTGACAACATAAGAACTTCCCATTGATCTTTCCATTTTGCTACAACGATTCCATCATTGCTTTCATGCCCTATAATTTCCCCTTTCTTTACTTTTGCTTCAGTTATAGCTTTTGGATTGTACTTATGATTTTTTCAAAGAGTTCCCATTAAATGTGTTTCCTGCTGAAGCAGGGCTCTGGCCAAAGAGAAAGACGTGTAAAAAGTGTCTGTAGCGAGGGTTCTTCCTTTTTTAAAGTACTTTTCTGCAAGATCTAACACTATTTCAGTAGAATGTGTAGATTGTTCTGTTGGGTTACCACGGTCTTGAGCATCCAATTTCCCACAGTATACAGAACTTGTATATGTGTATCCATTTGGATCACATAGCTTGTATAGTTTCACCCCATATTTGTGTGCTTTTCCAGGATTATACTGCCTGAATATGAGATGACCATGCCAGGGAACCATAGTTTCATCTACTGCAATCAGTTCTTCAGGATTCTTGGCATTAGTGAAATTTCTTTCAAATAATGAAAGTAAATTTCTAATTTTGAATAATCAATCACCAGGAGCAGAATTGTCATTATCTGAAAAATTTAGAAACTGCAATGATAGCCAAAATCGATTTTGTGGCATAATCGATGGAACTAACTCATTCTCTTAGGGTCTCTTTTTACTCCAATAAAGTGTAATTCTTAGATAAATTACTAGTCCCATGTAGATAACAATAGACAAAAACTTCTTCACTTCTGCAACATTAGTATCTTTCTATTCTTTCATGCGTGATGCTCTTCGCATCTGATGATTCATAAGCACCTTGTGAGCATTGATATTTGTCTGATGAACAATTAGATTATATATATCGTCTGTAACCATAACATTGAATATATTGATAGGTGTAACATTTTTTGACTGTAATAGATTTATTGCAGAATTACTTTCAATGGTAGTGAGCGGACTATTTTTTAGATATGTTCCATCTACCATGTGCTAAACATTTGACAGCAATGAAATATCATCAGGGTTATGAGAGTCGACTCTTTGGTTAGAGAGAGGCATTTGACATTCTTCATCTGAAATAGATGTGTCTGTAGATTCAGACTCTGTTGGTTTATACTCATCTGAACTGGAATCACCACTAAACATGGGATCATCATCAAGATCACTTTCAGAGCTTCCTTTAGATGAAGATCCATAATAGATTTACTTGAGAACATTTTTATATGGGTTTTAGTTATTTTCTTTTATATTTTATAGATTTATCATCCTAAAAAAAAGAGAGATCAAATACTATAAATTCTAATGTACCTATATATATTTGGGGGGGGGGATAAAATGTGGATGCCGGAGGGTTTCACAGCACATGGGAAATATTATATTACTTAAATGCCATGTGACCCGCTGGTATCCTCAGTACGCACGCTTACTCAAACACAGTAATATATCATAATACAATCAAATATGTAAAAAAATTTAGCATATGTCCATTGGCACTCGAGTACAAAAGAGCAAAAACCCCTTCCAGCAGCCAATGTGATAACCGATAATAGGTTGTAGACAGATTAAGCTACCATGGGAACATTGCTAAATATTATAACGGGCAACTCATTGTAACTACCTCTTTGACTGGGCATTCTCTTAACAGCAATTCATTAGAACCATCAAAAACTGCTCCTTCTTGACCTGTGATCAATTTTACTTCACTTCCATCATCTGAATCAGACAGCTCTTGCTTTATTTCTTTGATGGCGGTTTCTTTATAAATATCCTAATATAAAAAATAGGAATTTAATTTCTGTAACTCTACACAAGTAATGATTTACAAGTTAATCATTAGATAGGTAAAAGTATATTAACTAAAATGCATACAAAATAATGATGTTGAATGCTAATATAAATAAGAAAATCCTCAGATGCTTACATTTTTATCATCTAGATGAAAATTAAGTGGATATTCAATAACTTCCTTTTTCATTTCTTCCATTTTTGTAATCTCTGAAGAAATCCTATAAAAAATAAAAGCAAAGTTACTTCGATCTCATCAAAAAAATCAATTCATTGTCTCATTAGTTAATTAACATTTCAGTATTTTTGGAAGATAATTGAGGGGCTGGAGCTTATTTGCACTATAAGTATAAGGGCTCTCTCTGACATATTGTAGTGGACCACGAATCTACACTAACCCATGTATCCAACCCACTTCTTACACTAAGTCGGATGTGAGAAATCGAGGGAAAAATGAAACGGATTGTAAATACAGTCCTTTATATATACCCAAAAAAAATTCCTACTTAGGAATATTACCAATAAAAAAAAACAATTCTCTTATTCAAACTAAATAACAAAATAAATATTTACACAAAAAATACAAAACAAACAAGCAAGGCCTCTTATCTCACGGTTAGGGTTCTCTGGGGAAGAGAGTTGCCACCTGTTTATGCAAACACTCAATCTTTCTCAAGCTCCCCCATACCAGAAAGACCCTGCTCAGACTTACTTTCATTCGTACTTGCATTCTTCTTTTCACTCTTCTTTATATGCTTTCTACTCTTTGAGAGCAAGACAAAATCTTTCCCAGACAGATCCATACTATAATACTTCATTTTATCATCATAAACCTTCTCTCTCTGCACAGTTCATACACTGGATGGCTCACCAAGTAGTCAGGAGGTTTTCTCCACCTCCTCAACTGACTCTGATTAGCCTGCACTCTCTCCATCACACCATTCAAACTTTGCAAAACTTACATCACACCATTCTCCCAGATTATCACAAGTCTATACAGTCCTTCAAAATTTTAACTGATCTTTGACACATTCAATCTACCTTTTACTTCATATACCTTCAATACTTTTGCACCAACTTCAAACGAACGAAACCTTTCATGTGCCTCACGCATACACTCTGCTCACTTTCACTCAAACAAAATCTATCTTTCACTCGCCTTGCAAAATTCATAACAAACTGACACAGGGTCATCCCAGTTGCACTATGCACTATCGAATTATATGCCCATAACACTACTCAACTATTCATCCCAGTCATTTAAAGTCATACTCATCACTATCAACATCTCACACAAGGTCCTAATTGTATATTCATCTCACAACTTTCACCAGACCAATCATACCAACCAAGGACATCACAGGTACATAGATATCATCCCTATCTTTGATATGCCTCACAAAATATGCAACATCCATACAAATAACAAAATCCTTAGCATACCTTTTAAAATCACTCAAACACTCAGGTTATTCATTCAAGTCAACACCTATCATCACACACCTCTTCAACTCATTGACAAAAGGACATCTCTAGAATATCATCATCACATAAAATCTTTCTCATCATCCATGACCAATTCAATCACGCAAAATTTGACACCATTCCCTGAACAATCATTCAATGTCATCACCTCACATTCACTTTTCATAACACAATCCTTATCAGCATCCAAAGACAAATCATTCAATCTTATAAAGTCCATAACAAGCAAGAAACAACACAGCATTTGCTCATCTTTAATAATCACAAAGTCATGCTTCACATTCACACCCCTGCCCAAACTCACTCTCAGACTAACCTGTTCCCATGCCACTATCATTCCATTCCCCAGTCCACTTATCCGTAATTTCACAGGCTTCCATTCACAACATCTAAACTCATCATAATTAGTCAGAATAATCACACTAATGACACTTGCACTCCAGTACCAATCAAACTGCAGAACATTTCACCAATTTTCACTCTCACTTCCATCATATCAGGTCCTCCATGTTCACAAGATGCAGAAGCAACAACCGCACCAACATCAGCAGTGACATCCCCACCGTCATCAACTCCCACATCATCCCTCACCAAACACTCATTCTTCTCCCTCATATACAAACACTTTTTACTCTTTAATAACCCAATTGTAATGCACACTGTTCAAACACTGCAGATGCACCATATTAGCATTCAAACGCTTCACTTTCTCATCTTTGTACACAATCAGCCACTCACCACCAAAGTGCAAATAAACAATCACTCCATAAAAATGACTCACTACAATCAACACTTACTGAAGCGGCGGGACCCCTGGTATACACATCGCTTTCAATTCTTTCATAATGTTACGCACTCTCACCATACCAATACTTTCAGGCTTCATAGATACTTCAATTATTACTGCCTTCCATAAGTTATCCACACTATTGGGAACTCTCACATCTACTCCATCACTCTTCAAATCTTGTAAATCATTCCATACACTCTCAAACATGGAATCACCACCACCCTTACTCTACTTTCCATTCATAATCCATTTCATACTCAGAATCACTCACTCCACACACATTTTCATCATTCGTATCAGGATACCTTGACATCAAATCAGCCACTCCATTCTGTATACCATGCACATACTCAATCAGTCAAAATCACTCATTAATACGTTGAAATACACAAGAGGTTGGTGATCTGTTTTAATCATAAACCTCACACCATACAAAAATGGATGCAACACTTTCAAACAATACCTTATTGCAGCCAACTCTCGCTCCACAGTCGAATACTTTCACTCTGCAGCATTCATAGCTTTGGATACATACCCAATTATTCGCCTGACATTCTCTCCATTCAAACGCTGCTCTTGCATCAGAAAACCTCCCATACAGTACCCACTCGCATCCGTATACAATTCAAGAATCTTAGCATTCCCACTATAGTCCGGGTATGCCAATTAAACATCTTCAGCCGGTGCCTCTTTCAGTCTCTCATATGTTTCATTCATCTTATCATTCCAGCTGAAAATCGTACTACCTTTCTTGCCCATCCACTCAGTTAGAAGCTTACTTATACCTGAACAATCTTGTATAAACTTTCGCTAAAACTCAATCAAACCAAGAAACAACTTAAGCTGCTTCACAGTCACCGATTTCAGAAATATTCACACCTTTTCAACATAATTTGGTGACTTTTGTAACCCATTCTCACTCACCATACGCAAGGAATTCCATTTCTTTCGCAAACCATTCACACTTCATTACTTTCACCTTCATACCAACACTCTCCAACATTCGCAGAGTCCTCGCGGTCTCTTTGGTATGCTCATTCCCCGCAATTCCTACATGTCCAGGAACCCAGCACAAGATAATCTCGACATCCGCCCGACTCACCAAAACCGTGGCATCACGGATATCGCGAACCAGGGGATGCAGAGATTGAAATGCCCCGAGAGCACTCAGGGCGCTTTGTGAGTTGCTATAGATCACAATCCGGTCTCTGAAACAGACACGTCGCAAAATCTCTCATACCGAGTGGTGTATTGCCACCAGCTCGGCCGTGAAGACAGACGCAGCGCCTGGTAGAGCCCCGCTGACTTGAAACAGGAGTTTTCTGGACCTAGGCTAAGGGAAAAAGGGCTTAGGGGTATGACTGGCGTCACTCAGAGCATAGGCACCGTCGAGATCAGCTGTGGATGCAGTGAAAGCTGTTGGTGACTGAGGGAGTCGCAGCGCTCACGCGTACAGGCAAGTGATGCACTGAATGCCGCACAGAGAGTGGCATCTCCCCAACATCGAACAACAGGCTCTCAATGGGGGAAGTGCGGAAGGCACCGGTCGCAAGGCGAAGGCCGGTGTGGTGGATCGAATCAACCACATCTAGGCGCACCCCATTAAGAAACAAATCTGGGTTAGTGTGGAACTGTGGATAGTGGCAGAAGTGCACCACCTTAGTCTTGGCCAAAGAAAACTGAAAACTGTGCGCTTGGGCATAGCGGGAGAGACGCGGTTCAATGCCTGTTGGAGTCAACACTCCAGAGTTGGCATCTGGGCACCGCCCAAAGAGATCGAAAGGTCGTTCACGTAGAGCGTAGCGAGAACCTCTTCCGGCAGCACCGAGGTGATGCTGTTGATGCTCAGGGTAAAGAGAGTGACACTGAGGACACTTCCCTGCAGGACACACTTTTCTTGCTATGAAGGAAAGCCTCGCAAACGGCATTTTACAGTCGGAGCAGAGCATCCGACATGGAGTGGAACTTGCGGAAGCTGCACTGTGCAGAAGACAGATGGCCTCCGCTGTCCAGGAAAAAGGCTAATCTAACATTTACCAATTTCTCCATCAACTTGTACACGCAAGAGGTTAGAGAGATTGGCAGGAAACCGGTCGGAGTAGAGTGATCTCACCCCGGTTTGCGAAAGGCGAGCACAGTAGCGATTCGCCAGGAATCTGGGACAAGAGCCTCCACCAAGATCCTGTTGAAAAAATCTAACAGAAAGGCCATGCATTGCTCACTCACGTGTGGAAACATGGCATCCGGACCATGGGCGGTGTCCGCGCATGAAGCAAGAGCGGAGCGCAACTCACTCACAGTAAACCTGTCATTGAAGGGTTCTCCGCCTCTGGAGGTAAAGTCCAGCCGGCGACCTTCCACGACCTGACGACGTGCATTGAATGCTGGCAGAGCAGCAGCCCGGCTAGAGAAAGCGGTCACGAAGGATTCCACCATGGACGCGGGGTCCAAGATGGCGGTCCCATTCTCCTGGAGAACGGTAGGGAAGTCCTGTGAGAACTTGCCCCGAATCCTTTTTACTCGCATCCACACCTCTGCCGGAGGAAGATTCCCATTAAGTGAAGACGCGTATGCCCACCAAGAAGAGCGGCGGATGTGCTTCAAAATATACTGGAACCTAGCTCTAGCCCAACGAAATTCAACGACAGGAAATCATTCGGGTGGCACTTATAGCACATGTAGGCATAACGCTTCTGTTTGAGGGCCGTCTCACATTCGGATAACCACCATGGGAGTGGTCAGCGTGCAAAACGGCCAGAGGTTCTAGGAATAGTAGTCAGGCCTGCGGCGATGAGGTGGCCGGAGAAGAACTCAATGGCCTCATCTACCGACCTAAACTCCTCGACTGAGATAGAGAATTCAGTCATTTCCTGAAATGCAGGCCACCGCGCCCATGCCAAGCAGAACCGAGGTGGGCTCTCAGGCGGCAGTTGCCCTGAAAATGATATTTGAATGGCAAAGTGATCACTACCATGGAGTTCATTGACCACCCCAATCAAAATCAGGCTGTGTATCTAAAGAGCACAGGGATAGGTTAGAGCAAGAAAATGAAGCAGTTCTCGGACAATGATGCATAAACTCATCCACGTTTAGGACACCGATCTCAAGCTCTTCGATCAGAGTGGCAAGGACTTGTCCCCTGGGATTTATTGAATAATCTCCCCAGAGAGGATGCCTACCATTCAGATCTCCAAGCATGAGAAAGGGCCTCGGCAACCGTGCCAAGACGCGGCGGAAGTCAGCTGATGGTGGAATGTATGCAGAAATGATAGTATACCTCCTATCCAGGTGCAGCTGCACAGCCACTGCCTGAAAGGAGGTATCTAAAGAGAAAGGAAGAACATAGACATCATGCCGGGTGTAAACCGCGCATCCCCCGGCCCGGCCATCCCGTGGTGGTGGGGTCGCAAGACCCTTATACCCCCGTGCGGGCGGGCAGGGGGCACGAGCCTTCGCAGCTCCTCCCAGTTGGCACAGAGTCCACGGCAATTCCATTGAAGGAATATGCCTTGCAGGCATAGCTCGGAGGAGACACGGGGGCCCCCTCCTCGAACAGAAGACCCTCACGGGAATGGCCGTACAGTTCCCGGAGGCAGACCCCCGGGCGCTGTTGGCTGGACAAAGCGCTGTCGCCTTCGAATCGTTGTTGGGGGAGGTTGGGCTCGCCATGCAAGTCATTTCCTCCCTCCGCCTTAAAACCTTAGGCGGGCATTGCGGCTTCGAAGGTGAGGGGCCCTCTTTTTGAGGAACCACCATCTCCGAGCCACTCGCTTTACCACTCGGGGGACAGCTTTAGGAACCCTGGAAGATGGACTAACGACCAACTTTAGGGGTGCTGCCTCCTGTGAGTCTAACGACTCGGTGGAGGTGCGTGGCTGTTTCGCCTTACGGGAAACGGTCACGCTGGGGGAAGAGGGGGGAGCCCTGGTTTTAGCCGGGGCTGGGTAGGAACCCTTTTTCCCGCCAGCTTTACCAGGGAAGCGCCGGGTTGAGTAGAGCCCGCAGAAGGGCTCCGAATGGGTGCGGAAACAACTGTGCTCATTGGCCTGGATGGGCCAGGAGCAGAGGGTGCCTTTTTAACTATTGAGGCATATGACGTCCCAGGCAGAACCGGGCGCGCCAGGACCAAGTCCTTAGCCTGGCGGAATGAGAGTCGATCCTGGGCCTGAATGGCCAGGATTTCTTTCTCAGGGAGATATGCACCAAATTGCTTCGAAGAAGGAGGGTGCGGCTCTCCGCAATTGACACACTTCGCCACACACGATTTGGAATTATTGTGTGCGGCCTTGGAGCAATTTACACAGACTTTGGGTGACCCAGACTTTGCACGTCTACAAGAATGATTTGTATGCCAGAAGCGGTGACAGTAATAGCACCACCACGGCAGGGGCACGAATGCCTTCACGCGGTAGCGGTACCAACCGACACGCAATGACTCAGGGAGCTTGTCACAGTCGAACGTGACAAAGAGTGTAGGGGTGGGTCTCAAGGCCCCTCCTTGTTTTCTCATCACACGTTCAACCTTGACCGCCCCATGGTTGGCCAGCTCTAAGGTGATGTCCTCAATGGAGTAGTCAATGAGTTCCCTCCATAAACTACACCTTTCACAAAGTTAGTGGTAGAGTGCAGGGGCACACTCACCGGGATGCCATCAAGTGTCTGAAGAGCACTTATCTTGGCCGCCTCGGCGGGATTCGCCACATTCGCCAGAAGGCTCCCATCCGAGAAACGGGTCACCTTCATATCTCTACCAATTGCACTAGCTAATCCTCTCCTCTAAAGGATCATGTTGCCCTTGGCCAACATGCTCCCATCAGTGGAGCGAAAAATGAGGAAGCGTTTGAAGTCAGCGGGCTTGAAAATGCCAGGTAACCTCTGAATCAGGGGCCCCAATGTTATCGAGGCTACGCCCTGTGTACTTTTGGTCTTTGTCATAGTCAGGGGCTCTGCACCCAGGGGAGGGGGCTGGATGTGCCGATCTTGGCTTAGTCCCCTGCCAAAGTGGCAGCAGACCCACCCCGAATCTTCTTAGTCTTTTTTTTAGGAGGAGGGTGGGGAATGAACCTGCTTCTCCCCTCCACTGGCAAGAGCCCCCAGGCCAGATGGACCGGCATCAGCCAGGTCCTTCTCTGAAATGGAGAAGGTCCTGGTGGTCGCAGGGGCACCGGTTGGAGGAGATCCCTCCCCTCCTTCTACTGTCTTGGAGACCCAGCCATTTGAGGACCTTGCATAGGGGCAGATTCGGGTTCGGTGCCTAGCGCCGAGCCCTGGGTGCCCCCAATGGAGGGCCCTACCATTTGAAGCTGGGTTGCCTCAAGGACCATGTCTATCTCAGGATGGGGCCTCCAGTTGGCCATCCATCCCCCCACCCCCCACCCAGGACATCGCAGGTCCCGTTGGCAGAGTTACCAGTCATGTGTGGGGAGGCAAGGTTTAGTATTCTTGCCAGCAGTTCTTTTGAGGGAAGCGACCAAAGGGGCCTGGCTTCCCTCTCCTCCCTAAGGGGGTTTGCCCTGCCAAGCTGCTTCAATGAGGGGCAGTCGGCAATGGACTGCCTGCTGTTTTTTTGGCAGTCCCCTTGGTAAGAAAAGAGGGTACTGCCGCTGGAAAAAGGGAGGTGCCCGAAACCACCTCCAGAGAAGGGGGGTGAGGGGGAGTCCCCTACATCCGTAGGCATAGTAGAGGAGTAAGCCTCCTCTCCGGTTAAAGAAGTATGGAGGGTCCCCTGCGCAAGCACAAAGTAGTGGACCTCCATTTTTTCAGTGGAGCTGCCCGAGGGCGGCTCTGTTGATGAACAAGGGGGAATTAACGGAAGATTTTGCTTTTTTACATCATTGGGCATGGTAACCCTAAATTTTCTGCGGGACGCAATAGCTCATCACCTCTCACAGTTGCCCGCACTGCAAGAGGTGCTTACAGGCCCGGCAGAGCCAGGCACCGCCATTTGGGACCACCCCTCCCACCTGGTGGCCTGGCAGTCCATCGGCATGGCGGTTCCACCTTGAACACTGCGTAAAAAGATAGATTGTGAAGAGGAGAGGAAAAGGGGATGTGAGGAAGGTATGGGTGGGGATGAAGCTAGTTGTTAAAAAACACCCATCCCAAACCGGAGCTCAGGGGTTAGGGAACGTTGTCCTCTTCCCTCTCAGCCCCGATCTGGGACAGTTGGCTTGAGAAGAAGGTCAGCATCTACCCTGTGAAATTAGAGGCTGACCAGAGAAAGTTATGGGAGAGGTTGTATGAAAAGCGACGAGGGAGGGGAGAAATATAGGCTATCTGAAGGAAGGAAGAGAGGTTAAGATGGGGCCGGACAGAGCGCTGGATCCTATCAGCACGGCGGCCAGGATGGCAAATCACCGCGCCCCTTAGGGGGTGAGATTTTAACAATTGAGCCAATGGTTATATAGAGCATTGAACACAGTGGGATGTCTTTTTATTTTTACAATAACTATCCAGTTAACTTTATCACAAGCTTAATAGGATAAAAATTTCTGACAAATGAGCCAAAGTTTTAGAGGATACTCCTACCTTAGTATTAATCAATACTATTTAATTCAAAATGATTAGAGATGGAGCCCAACAATATTTACTGAAGAATGTCTTTTGTAAAAAATAAAGCCACAGTAAATTAGTCGGTGGTAATAAAGAATTTTGATACTTGAGGGAAGATAGGTTGTTGTTGTCATAGGGGTTTGCTGAAGCAACGAGGCTCGGTCACCATGAACAGGGTTAGGAAAATGGAATGACTTCATCAGATACTGTAGTCTTAGCTTTGGGTGGTAATGTATATTTGTGTGAATTTCTGAGCTCTTATTTCTTGCCTATCTGATAATCTTTTAATTACTATTATAACAAAGTATAGATAGAATAGATTATATGTAAGGATGTAATCCAAACATAATGAGCTGAAGGCACTGTCACCTTTGAGGACTTATCAGGGTAGGTTGAGCTTGATATGCAAGTCTTATCATCCCTCTGTCTCAAAACTTAGGCAGGCAGGGGGGCCCTCATTTGGAAGATCCATCCCCTTCGAGTCACCCAGCCTAGCACTAGGTGTAGAGCTGAAACTTCTTTAGTGATGTCTTCCTTTCAGGAGGCTGCTTTAGAAACTGGAAAGATGGAATCACAACAAAATTCAGGAGTGTTGCCTCCTGTGAATCTAATGATTGTGGAGGTGCATAGCTGTTTTGCATTATGAGAAACAGTTACATTGGGTTCACACAACCCTTTATGCTGCAACCTCTACCAGGGAAGCCTTCAGATGGGTTCTTTCTTAACATTGAGGCTTAAGAGATCACAGGCAGCACCAGGATCAAGTCCTTAGCTTTGTAAAATTAGAGATGATCCTGGGCCTGAATGGCCAGGATTTTCTTCAAGGAGCTATGCACTACATTGCTTTGAGGAAGCAGGGTGCGGCTTTCCGCAATTGACACACATGAATTGGACTCATCATGTAAGGCCTTGGAGCCACTTCAAGTAACCCTGACTTGGCATGTCTATAGTAGTGATTTGTATCCAGGGCTGTGGAGTTGGAGCTGGAGCCAGTGAAAATGTACTGGCTCCAGCTCCATACACTATAAGTCCAGGATAAATTTTCTTTTTTCTCAACAATAATAAAAATGTAGCACTTTGAAAAATCCTTTTATTATATCATAATCTATTAAAATGAAACCATAATATTTTCCAAAATAAATTAACAATTTTTTTTCTTTCACATAATAATCTAGAACTAATATTTGAATTTATAACTTACAAAGATCTGCCGTGTTTGAGCATTTTGTTGTCTCTGCAAACATTTTATCTGCCATTGCAAGAAAGATGATGATGATGCTAATGTTAATGAAAGATTATGTGAAATCAAAATTAGTTCCTTGATCACTACAAGCGGCACTACCAGCTCTGATTCAAAAAAGACTGACTATGACTGGCAAGTCATCAAATTTGAAAAGGCATCTACAGAGATTTCAAATATATATAATCATCAACAAGAAAGACACTCAAGTGACTAATTGAACTGGAAATATTCAATATACTGTTGGGCAAATTTGGCCAATAACAAGTTTTTTGAAATAAACAAATTTACTGTCACAATGACCTCTGATAAATTTAAGAAGCATATTATAGAAATGGTGGTAAAGACAGTATGCCTCTAATTTTTTTCTCAAAACCAGCATTCTTAGGCACGAATGGAGAAATGGCTCAAAACTCGGATTATTTCTAGGTAAAGATAATATTAGGAAGATCATACTTAAAGAAGCTACGCAAAAAAAGAAGATACACTTGACATGGTTAATTATTTTGTAATTAATGTCAGATTTATTAATGACTAATAAAGTGGTGACTAAAACACTGGCAGTTAAAGATACACATGCAAACCACACAAGTGAATATCTTTCAAAATTGATGGAAACTGTTTTGTAGTTTTTTTGAAATTAAGAAAGATCAAGCTCTATATGTTATCACAGACATTGCTTCAAATATGTTGAGTACAATTGATAAAATTAATTCATCAAAGGTTAATGAAATGTGAAATGATGAATACATCTGAAAATGATGATTTAATAACACTTGAAGACAAATTTTCAGATGATTTGATTGAAGAAGCTTGTAAATTATCTTCCATCAGCGTTGTGTTGCGAAATACACTACAATGAGCAATAAAAAATGGTTTAAAAGGACACCCTGTAGCAACTATGATTATCATAATCAGCTCACCTCTGAATGAGGGGCCCCAATGTAATTGAAGATCCACTCTGTGCACTTTTTGTCTTAGTCTGGTGCTTGGCACCGAGCCTGTGTTTGACCATATTAGAGATCTTACTATCTGGAGCTGGGTTACCTCTGGGACCATTTCCATCTCAGTGGAGCCTAGATGTGGCCATTCTCCCCCCCTCCCTGCAAGACATCACAGGTGCCCTTCAAGGAACCTTTTGTCCTATTCTGGGCCGTCAAACTAACATCCATTGGGAAAGAGAGGGGAGCATGTGCAGTGAGCCCCTGACCAAACCTTCATCCACTCACGCTTAGACTATTGCAATTCTCTTCTAGAGAATCTCCCTTCTTCATCACTTTACCCCCTACCACTAGTTCCAAACTATGCTGCCCAGCTCCTCCTCCGGCGCCCCCGGTTATCTCCTTCGAGGCCTCTGTTACAGAAGCTATACTGGTTACCTATTTGCTTCCATACCCACTATAAAATTCTTCTCATCACCTACATGGAACTAAAACTCGAGGCTCCACCTTATCTCTCATCCTGCCCAAGTCTGATCCTCTACCTCTTGCTACTTTTAAACATCTCTTGAAGACTCATCTCTTCATAATTGCCTTCTCTCCGCTGTAAACTTTCTCTACACTCACTACACAAATTGCAATCTGGGAGGGCTAAGAGCCCTGAAGGGTGCATTATAAATACCTATGATTATTATTATTATATGCAGGCCAGGATGAGATCCCTTCCCCACTTAATGGGGTTGGCCTTATTGAGCCACTTCAACCAGGAGCAGTCAATTATGTGCCACTGGCAGGCTTTTTTGGGAGTCCTCTGGGAAAGTAAAGGGTAGAATGCCATTGTAAAGAGGGAGTCACACTCCAGAGAAGAGGACGAGTCCCCTGTACCCATGGGGATACAAGAAGAGTAAGCCTCCTCTACAGTCAGAGTTTTGGAGGGTAACCTGCAATAGCACAGAGGAAGGGAAGTATTGTTTTTATATATGGGTATGGTGACCTTATTTTAAGCACGACACATATGCTATTCACTCCACATTGTAGCCCTCTCTGCTAAGGGGAGCAAGGGGCTGGCAAAACCAGATGCTGCCATTCAAGGCCACTCCTCGCACCTAGTGGCTCACCTTAAGCTCGTATAAAATTGATAGAAGCAGGTTGTTAAAAACCTACTACCCAAAGCAGAGCTCAGGGGTGAGGGGGCATTGTCCCCTCCCCATCAGCCACAATCCAGGATGGTTGGTAGAGGAAGCTGGTCACATCTACTTGTGAAATTAGAGGTCAACCAAGAGAAATTTGTATTGGAAGAGGTTGTATGCAAAGTGAGCAAGCAGGGTAAGAATACAGTGTCAGAAAGAATGAAAAGACTAAGCTGGGCTGGAAGGGGTGCAGAGTCCAGTTGGACATGGCTTTTTTTCTTCTTTTTTTTAAATTTTAAGAGCTCATCTGTAGACTGCCAACTTGGCTATAGTCGCCGTATTCAACGCTGCCTAATATTAGGCATCTTTAAAATAAAATGCAAAAAAAAAACAATAAAAATTTTTAAAAAGAAAAAAGGCAATAAGTAGGAAGCAAAAAGTCTAAGTCTGTCAGACAATGTGCACAAACTCGTCCTGAGTACAAGGGACAGGCGGTAGCAACCTCTCTCATCCTGGTACTGGGACAGGTAACATGCGCAGAGATTGCCCAAACTGGGACATTCAAAAAGAATGTGCCGAAAGATCTGGGAGACAATGCAGTCTTCACAGTAGGACACTGGTGAGCACTCCATCAAATGGCTGTGCATCCCGCAAGTGTGTTCAATTCGGAGATGACAGAAAGCAACATGAAGCTCTCACCGCATTGGGGGGTAAGTCCATGGGGACAGTCACGGCACAATGGCGCAACTTTAAGTTCCCTTCAACCATCTCCAATCTTCTTTGCCAAGCAGCACGGAGAGCTGCCTGTATACCTGCCATGTAGTCCGTGTGAGGAAGAGTGAAACACTGGTCCAGTCACCAAGTCCTCGCAGACTCTTTGGCAACCTCATTCCCTGCCTTCTTACATGTGCAGGAAGCCAGCTGAAGATAATCTTGACATCCGCCTGGATTGCCAAAACCATGGTGTCATGGATATCGCAAACCAGGGAATGCAGAGATTCCAATGTCCCAAGAGCACTCGGGACTCTTTGTGAGTCGCTATATATCACAATCCAGGCTCCAAATCAGGCACATAGCATATTCTCCTGTAACAAGTGGTGTATTACCACCAGCTCAGCCATGAAGACAAACACAGAGCCCTGATGACTTCAAACAGAGGGGAAACGGCGTGGAAGCCAACCCCCACTTGGGACTTGGAGCCATCTGTTTTCAGTGGCACGGTGCAAGTGTGACATGATATGTGCTCCAAAAAGGTCAACCACAATACTTCAGGTGCTGTAGAAGATGTGAGGCTACAAATAGCCAAAGGTGGTACCCTCCAGGGTGCATCCTGGGCAAGGATTTGACGCATTCGCCAAAAAGCTCCTTTCTGAGAAATGGGTCACCTTCGGTTCTCTAACAATCCCACTAGCCAAAGCTCTCCTCTGATGGATTATGTTGCCCTTAGACACCATTCTGTCATCAGTGGAGCAAATAACCAGGAAGCATTTGAAGCCAGCAGGCTCGAAAATGCCGAAAATGTGTCTGAATGAGGGGGCCTCAATGTAATCAAGGCTCACTCTGAGCACTAGCACTTTTGGTCTTAGTCAGGGGATCCATACCCAGGGGGGAGGGGGGTCAGAGGGGCAGAATGTGCCAGTCTTAGCTTAGTCGCTTACCCAAGTGGCAGCCCCCCCCCCTCCCAGATGGAGAGGAGCCCTGAGTCTTTTTCTTTTTATGAGAGGCTGGCAGGGAATGAACCCACTTCTCCCCTGTGTTAGCAGGAGCACCCAGGCTGGATGGGCCGGCCTCAGCAAGGTCCTTCTCTGAGATGGAGAAGGTCCTGGTGGTTGCAGGGGCACCATCCAGAGGAGGAGATCCCTCCCCTCCTTGTACTGCTTTGGAGACCTGAGCCATTTGAGGAGGGCCTTGCATAGGGCAGGTCTCGGTGCCGAGCCGGAATTGCCCCATGGAAGGCCCTACTATCTAAGACTGGGTTGCCTCAAGGACCATTGTCTATCTCAGGGGGGAACGGCTCCATTTGGCCATCCCCACAGGACATCACAGGTTCCATTGGCAGCGGTTTCACTAGTTGAATATGGGGAGGCACAGGCCTTGACCCCAGCTAGGTTTAATATTCTAGTCAGCAGGTCTTTTGAGGAAAGCAACCGATGGTGCCTGACTTCCCTCTCTTCCCTAAGGGGGTTTGCCCTATCAACCTGCTTCAATGGGCTGCCTGCTGGCTTTCTTGGCAGTCCCCTGGGAAAGTAAAGGGAAAAAGGAGAGGAGTAAGCCTCCTCTCCGGTTAAAGAGATTTGGAGGTTATCCTGTGAGAGCACATGGCAGGGGACCTCCATTTTCTCTGTGAAGCAGCCTGAGGGTGGCCCCAACAATAGACAAGGGAAAATTGAGAGGAGCCGTTCAGCATGGCACCTCCACCTTGGGCACAGCATAAAATTGATAGTGTGAAGTAAGAAGTAAAGGGTAGAGATGAAGCAAGTTGTAAAAAACCCACCATCCTAAACCGAAGCTCAGGGGTTAGGGAACATTGTCCCCTCCCCCCTCAGCCCCAATCCAGGATAGCAGAGAAAGTTGTGGGAGAGGTTGTAGGGAAAGTGAGGAAGTAAGGGAGAAACATAGGCTGTCTGGAGGAAAGAAAGAGGCTAAGCTGGGGCCAGACAGGGCATAGACCCATCAGCATGGCAGCCTGGAAGGCAAAATGCTGCGCCCCTTATAGAGGTTGGGCATGGCAGCCAAGAAAGCAAATTGTTGTGCCCATTATGGGAATGGGGTGCAACTCACCACAATTAGATGTGGGGTATGAGGCCAAAGCCCTTCTTTGCGAAAGAACATAAAATATATATCAATTTTTAGTACAAATGGCATAAAGTAGTCGGCGCTATCATCATCTAAAAATTACTGACTCAAAACAATGAATTGAGGTAAAATTAGCTAGAAAAATGGCAAAGAAAATTGTATGCAAAATCCTCTGGCACTACTTTTAGCAATTACAATAAATGCTTATGATTGGTCAATCACTATGTTTAATACAGCTCGCTGATTGGGCAGTGGGATAGCTGAAAAACCTTTGAAAAATAGTAAAATCATCTGCTGCTAATCTTAATTATTTTTTTTCTATTTTTTTACAAACTTTTTTTTATTATTGTTGCAAAACAATCCATTCTGTATAGGCTGCTTTATTATAAAAGGTTTGACCTAGGTACAACAAACATACTTTCTCAAGGTTTTTAATTTTCAAATTGATTCTACCTCTTCAGCCATGCGGGTTATATATATACTAAAGAACATGCTTATTTGCTAGTGTGTGCGCCATGAGCTCTGCTTTTTTTTTAAACAATACTCAATCCTTTCAATTTTCTTTAATCATCAGTTAATAAACACTAAAATTAAATCCCTAAAATGTAATTTGGAATTTACAGTTAAAGATTTTGGTAAAGATTCGTTTTAACAAATACAATTTTGTAATTTTCAAAGAAAAATATTTTTAAATCTAAAATAATGCTCATCAAAGTGATTTTTATCTTCCTGAACTGAATACTAATGTATTTATCCACTTTACAAAAATATTGTTATTCTGCTAAATTTGAAATTTTCTGCATTATTATTATTCTTGTTTGTGCACATTGATCGCAGCAATCAGACATGCTAACAGCGAGCTCTCGATTCACTAGCATTTTGGGGGATAAGTTTTTCATGTCATTTTTTCTTGTTTGGAAAGTTGTGCAAAAGGTATATTTAGAAAGGATTATAATTATTAACAAGTACAGTTTAAATAGGTTCTCTGTATTAATTGTGGTTATTTTGTTTCAGTGAAAAAGTGACTTTTGTTTACTTCAGCGGCCATCTTGATTAGCAGGTTTTAAACTTGCATGTGCAAATTTTGGTCAAATTCTTGTTGTTCATAAGTTTTTGTTTCTATTATTGTTCTTGTTTAAGTATGGCTGACTGTTTGGATGTAGAGAGTATGCCTTTTGAAAGTAGTGTGCGATGTCTGTGGTGTAGAGAGGAGAGTGCCGTGTATGTGCTTTGACTAAGGAAGCGAGTTGATTAAGTGCGGAATGCTTGAGACTGAATGATTTGGTGTCTGAAGTGAAAAGAGATGCCAGTGTACATTTGAAGAGTCAGATTGGGACCAGGAGGGAGGAAGTTAGGCCTAGAACAGGGACTGGAGAGTAAGCAGTAAGTGAAGTAAGTGATGATGAGTGGTGAGTGAAAGTGAACAGAATAGATAAGTTAGGACAGGTTAGGTGTGTGAATGAGAGGGACATGGAACCTGTTAGGCTAACTAATATTTGATGCCCTGAGAGAGGAAGAATTTGAAAGAGATTTGTCTGGTGTGGCCGTGCCTCAAAGTAGAATAGAAGGTTGAGTGAGTGAGAGCAAGAGAGAGAGTAATAGTAGGCCTAGAGAGAATAGGAGAATGAATGAAGTGATTGTGATGGGTGACTCTCAGATTTAGGTATTTAGATAGGAAGTTGAGTGAAAGTAAATGGGAGTGAGAGTTTGTCTGCCAGGTGCTGGTGTAAATGATGTGTGTAAGAGGTATGATAGGCTGGTGTCTGGGTGTGAGAGGGAAGCAGTTGTGATTACACATGTCAGAGTAAACGATGTACAGAAGGTGGGTACTTGTGAGATACGACAGTGGTATAAAGGCTGATTGAAAGCATGTGTGAAAGTAGAGTAAAAGGCATTGTTTCAGGTGTGCTTCCGAGAATGGATGTGGGGATGGAATGGTTGTCTTGTGCAATGGAGTTGAATGAATATGTGAAAGGTTTGTGCTAGGAGTCAGGATTGGATTTTATGGGAATAAGGGTTTGTATGCGATGGAAGGACTCCATCTAAGCCGAAATGGGGTTAAGGTTTTGTGGCGGGAATTAGATAGTGTTATTAGGTATTTAGAGGCGGGAAACTAGGTTTTGATAGTGGTCAGGGAAATTTAATGGCTCAAAGTGAGGCAGGGAAAGGAAGCAAACAGAGAATTGTAGAAGCTAGGTAGACAAATGGAAGTGCTTTAGGGTTAAATTACTTGAGTAGTGATAGTGGTCAGGGAAATAAAAGAGTACAGGGTTGGGGAAGGAGAGAAAAGAGATGCAGAGGAGATAGGCCCTCAGGTGTTTCAAAGATAGGTGGGCTGAGTTGTCTTTACTCAAATGCTCATAGTCTTAGAAATAAGAGGGATGAATTATTTAGTTATATCATTCATGAAGATATAGATATAATATGTATAGTTGAATCATGGGTTAATGAAAATATATTTGATAATGTGAGTAAATTTGAACTAGAGGGTTAGACTATGTACATTAGTCAAAGGAGAGAGAGCACTAGTGGTGGGTTGATTATTTATATCAGAAATAGCATTTCTTCAAATCTAAATAACTCTATAAAGCAAGAAGAATGAGAATCATTATGGATAGATATTAGGGTTGGTAAAAATAGGAAAATACACTTAGGAACTTTTTATAGACCACCAGGACAGGCTGATTGTATCGATGAGTTAATGATTAGGGAAATAAGTAAAGGATGCAAAGAAGATACAGTTAACATAACATAATTTCATGGATGACAAAAGCCACAAGGGCCTATCAAAGGTCATCTGTATCCATCAAATCCCACCCATATAATGCATCCATAGGATTTTGTCAGATCACGAATCTACAATATACAATTTAACAATCCATAGGAATGTCCAACCATGCATGTACAATATATAATTTAAAGCCTCCATATGAGTGTCAAAAACAAAATCAAAGTCCCCCAAAATATACAATAAAAAGAAACTGCATCCACAGGAATGAGTCAAGAAACATATCCACATACCGAAAAGTAAGAAATTAACCCTCCATCCCCATATAATCATCCAATCTGCGCTTAAAAACATTCAAGTTTGGGCTGTCTACAGTCTCAGGTGGCAAACTATTCCAATAATTCACCACTCTGTTAGTGAAAAAATATTTTCTAACATCCAGTCTGCACCTCTGTTTTTTAATCTTTAAGTGGTGGCCTCTAGTTCTATTACTACCTTCTAACTCAAATAACTTGCTGAAATCCAATTTATCCATCCCAGAAAAGATTTTAAAAAGCTCAATCATATCTCCCCTAACACACCTTCTTTCAAATGAAAACATATTTAATACCCTCAGTCTCTCTTCATATTCAAGGTGCTTCAGGAATAGTATTTTTTTTGTTGCTCTCCTTTGTACCGACTCTAGTAGGTTGATATCATGTCTAAAATGTGGTGACCATGCTTGTATTGTATACAGTACTCTAAATGTGGCCTGACATAAGAGTTGTATAGTTTAAGGATGACCTCCTTACTCTTGAAGCTAACATTTCTTTTAATGTAACCTAGCACCCTATTTGCTCTATTTTTTGCCCCAATACACTGCATGGAAAAATTCAGTGAACTAACTACTACTACTCCTAAGTCCTTCTCATCTTCAACTGAATTAAGCCAATACCTATCCATCTCATAGCTAAATTCCCTATTATCTCTCCCCATGTTAATAACTTTGCATTTATTAAGGTTAAAAGTCATCTGCCACTTCTGAGCCCAAGCTAACAACTTATTTAAGTCACCCTGCACTTTAAAGCTACCCTCAACCTCTTTGACTACAGCTGCCAATTTAGTGTCATTAGCAAAAATTGACACTTTGCTATTTACACCTTGCCCAAGATCATTTACATAGATTATAAATAATAAAGGGCCTAAAACTGATCCCTGAGGTATGCCACTAATAACATTCCTCCACTCTGACCTCACTCCATTCAGTACAACTCTCTGTTTCCTATTTTTCAGCCATTCAGTTATCCAATTTAAAACCTTCCCACATATCCCATGCAGCTTTAATTTATGAACTAGTTTTCTATGTGGAACCTTATCAAAAAGCTTTGCAGAAATCTAAGTAGATCACATCAACTTTCTCTCCTCTATCTAATTCTTTAGTTACATAATCCATAAAATCCAGTAAATTAGTTAAACACGGTCTATCTTTTCTAAAACCATGCTGAGCATCATTAATTAACCAGCTACTCTCTAGATGATCAGAAATTCCCTTCTTAACCATCTTTTCAAGAATTTTACAGACTATGGAAGTTAAGCTTACCGGTTTAAAGTTATTTGGGTCCTCTTTGCTTCCCTTTTTAAAAATTGGCACTACATTTGCCAATTTCCAATCATTTGGTATTTCTCCAAACTCTAGTGATCAAATAAATATCTTCTCGAGAGCTACTGCAATACTTTCTAGACCTTCTTTGAGTATCCTAGAATGAATGTTGTCAGGGCCAGATGCCTTACTAGTATTTAACTGCATTATAAGCTCTTTAATTTCTTCTCTGTCTATATTAATAGAATTTATCACTACTTCCCTTGACCTAGAATTATCATCAATTAATCTAACTGGTTTCTCTTCTGTGAATACTGAAGCAAAATTATCATTAAGGACCTCTAATATTTCCTCATCAGATTCTTTCAAAACCCCTTCATATTTAATAGGCCCTATTTTATAACTGTTAGATTTATTATTGATTCTATAATAGCTAAAGAATTTTTTAGGATCTTTATTATTATTTTTAGCTAAATTAATTTCTGCTGTCCTTTTGGTCTTCTTAATAATCTTATTTAGTTCATTTCTGGTTGACCTATAATGGTTTAAATTATCTAAACTACTCTCACTTTGTAATCTCTGGTATGCCCTTTTTTTCTCTGAAACTTTATTAGCTATTTCTTGATTCCACCATAATGGTTTCCTACATTTCTTCCTAATAGACTTCATCGGAATACACTGTTCCTGAACCATGTTTAATATAGTCTTAAAAATATCCCACATCTCAAGTATTCTTTCCAGTTATTCTTGGTGGCTTTAATTTAACTTCTGTGGACTGGGAAAATATGATAGGAAGAGATAGAGCAAGTTGTAAGTTTATGGAGTGTTTTGAGGATAACTTTTTAACCCAATTTTGTTAATAAGCCAACAAGGGGTGCCAATATTTTAGATCTAATTCTTTCAAATGATGATCACTTAGTTCAAGGATTGAGTGGAGGGGAATCATTGGGAGCATTGATCATCAGATGGTTCGGTTTAATTTGCAAATAGTTAATGGTAGAACAACGATAAATTCCAAATTTGTCTAGGGGAGATTAGGGTAAATTATGCAACATGCTATATTTTGGGAGACTTTGATTTTGTTTTTTACAGACCCTTGGAGGCTTTAAATTATATATTGTAGATGCATGATCTGACAAAATCCTATGGGTGGGATTTGATGGATACAGATGACCTTTGATAGGCCCTTGTAGCTTTTGTTATCCATAACATAACATAATTTCATGGATGACAAAAGCCACAAGGGCTCATCATAGGTCATCCGGGTCGAACTGCCTCTTTTTTAAGGCACTCAAAGTCCCAGGAAAACTACATCCAGAGGATTGCGTCCAGAAACAAGGGTATCACCAATCAAGGCTTGTCAAGAACTAAATCATGCAGCTATAGATATATACAAACAATATTAATATATACAAAACTTAGGAACAATCACAACCTTCCCTCCCCATAAACTCATCCAACCTACTCTTAAATACATTTAGATTTGGACTACCTACTACCCTCCACGGCAATTTGTTCCAGAAGTCTACCACTCTATTGGTGAAAAAATATTTTCTTAAATCCAACCTACACCCTTGCTTTTTAATTTTCAAGTGGTGACCTCTAGTCCGATTTCCATCATCTAACTCAAAAAACTTGCTAACATCCAATTTATCTATCCCAGAAAAAATTTTAAACAGCTCAATCATATCCCCTCTCACACACCTCCTTTCCAACAAGAATATATTTAATACCCTCAGTCTATCTATATATTCAAGGTGCCTCAGGAAAGGAATAATCTTTGTTGCCCTCCATTGCACTGACTCGAGAAGGTTAATATTGTGTTTAAAATGTGGGGACTATGCCTGTATACAGTACTCTAGATGTGGCCTAACATAAGAGTTATAGAGTTTAAGAATAACCTCCTTACATTTGTAACTGACATTTCTCTTAATGAAACCCAGCACTCTATTTGCCCTATTTCTTGCTTCAATACACTGCTTATCTATTACTACTCCTAGATCTTTCTCATCCTCTACTGAGCTCAGCCAATGCCCATCCATTTCATAGTTAAATTCTCTATTATCTTTTCCCATGTTAATAACTTTGCACTTATCAAGGTTGAAAGTCATTTGCCACTTATGTGCCCAGGATAACAATTTATTTAAATCCCCCTGCACTTTAAAATTATCATCAATATCTTTAACTACAGCTGCTAATTTGGTATCATCCGCAAAAATTGACACTTTATTAGTAACTGCCTCCCCAAGATCGTTTATATAGATGACAAATAATAATGGACTGAGAACTGATCCCTGAGGAACCCCACTGATAACATCCCTCCACTCTGACTTTACACCATTTAGCACTACCCTTTGCTTCCTGTCTTTCAGCCACTCAGCTATCCAATTTGAAACACCCCCACATATCCCAATAATTTTTAATTTATGAACTAGTCTCCTATGTGGTACCTTATCAAATTATATCTACATTCTCTCCCTTATCTACTTGATCTGTTACAAACTCCAGAAAGTCTAGTAAATTAGTCAAAAATGATCTACCTGATCTATACCCATGCTGAGCATCGCTGATTAACCCCTCCCTCTCTAGATGTTGGCAAATGCCTTTTTTAACTATTTTCTCAAGAATTTTACAGACTACAGGAGTTAGGCTAACCGGTCTAAAGTTATTTGGATCCTCTTTACTACCCTTCTTGAAAATGGGGACTACATTCGCTCTCTTCCAATCATCGGGTATTTCTCCATATTCCAGTGACCTAGTATACAACTTCTCCAGAGCTATTGAGATACTTTCTACCCCTTCTTTAAGTATCCTAGAATGAATATTATCAGGGCCGGAGGCCTTGGTAGTATCTAACTCACCTATTAGTTCTTTTATCGTCCTCCAATCCACACTAATGGTAGTAAACACCTCTTTCCCTGACCCATAAGTACTATACATAAGACTATTTAGTTTGTCCTTTGTAAATACTGATGCAAAATGACCATTTAGTACCTCAACTATTTCCTCATCAGTTTCTCTCACAACCCCTTCACAACCTTCCTTTAACTCTGCCAGACTTATTATTAATTTTATAGTAACTAAAAAACTTTCTAGGATCTTTGTTGCTATCCTGAGCTAATTTAATTTCTGACCCCCTTTTGTTCTTCTTTATAATCTTATTTAACTCATTCCTAGCCATTCTATCATCACTTAAATTTTGAATATTATTTTGTACCTGTAATTTTTTATATGCCCTTTTCTTCTCTGAAATTTTTCTTGCTATCTCCTGATTCCACCATAATGGTTTCCTACTTTTGTTCCTAATGGCCTTCATTGGGATACATTGTTCTTGGACTACATTTATTATATGCTTGAAAGTATCCCACATCCCATAAGCATTTTTACCTCTGAATTCTATATCCCAGTCTACAAAATTTAGCAAGCTTCGGAGTTTTACATAATCTCCCTTATGAAAATTTGGAACTTTTACAGCATTCTCGGTTATTTTACCCTTCTCAATTCCCAAGTTAAAACGAACTATCTGATGGTCACTATTTCCCAATGCTTCCCCAACAGTCAATTCTTGAACTAAATGATGTGTTAGAAAGTACTAAATCTAATATATTGTCCCCCCTCATTGGCTCATTAACAAATTGACTCAAAAAATTATCCTCAAAGCATTCTATGAACCTGCCACTTGTTCTATCCCTACCTATAATATTTTCCCAGTCCACAGAGTTTAAGTTGAAGTCCCCAATAATAACTGCATCTGTTTCACATCCCTTACTTATTTCCCTTATCATTAGTTCATCCATATCATCAGTCTGCCCCAAATGCACCATTCTATTTTTACTGAACCTAATATCTATCAAAAGTGACTCAACTCCATCTTGCTTTATTGAAGTATTTAAACTTGAAACAATGTTTTTTATATAGATAATTATTCCTCCACCAATCCTACCTGTCCTTTGACTAATGTACATATTATAGCCCTGTAAGTCAAATTCACTTATAGTGTCACTAAATTCTATTTCATTAACCCATGATTCAGTAACACATAATATATCTATATCCTCATTGCTAATATAACTAAATAGCTCATCCTTCTTGTTTCTAAGACTACGAGCATTTGTATAGAAACAATTTAACCCCCCCTATCCCTGAAGCACCTCTTGAAACCTGAATGACCTCACCTCTATCGCCTTGGAACCTATTTCTGTTATCTGCCAAGTCCATTCTACTTTAACATAACATAACATAACATAATTAAACGGATGACAAAAGCCACAAGGGCCTATCAAAGGTCATCTGCCTCCGTCAAAACCCACCCACAAAAAGCACCATCACCAGGGGAAGACAAAATCAAAGTCCCCCACAATATAATATAACGGATGACAAAAGCCACAAGGGCTCATCATAGGTCATCCGAGTCAAGCGGCCTCTTTTTCAAGGCACCCAAACTCCCAGGAAAACTACATCCAGAGGATTGCATCCAGAAACAAGGGTATCACCAATCAAGGCTTGTCAAGAACTAAATCATGCAGCTATAGATATATACAAACAATATTAATATATACAAAACTTAGGAACCATCACAACCTTCCCTTCCCATAAACTCATCCAACCTACTCTTAAATACATTTAGATTTGGACTACCTACTACCCTCTGCGGCAATTTGTTCCAGAAGTCTACCACTCTATTGGTGAAAAAATATTTTCTTAAATCCAACCTACACCCTTGCTTTTTAATTTTCAAGTGGTGACCTCTAGTCCGATTTCCATCATCTAACTCAAAAAACTTGCTAACATCCAATTTATCTATCCCGGAAAAAATTTTAAACAGCTCAATCATATCCCCTCTCACACACCTCCTTTCGAACGAGAACATATTTAATACCCTCAGTCTTTCTTCATATTCAAGGTGCCTCAGGGAAGGAATAATCTTTGTTGCCCTCCGTTGCACTGACTCAAGAAGGTTAATATCGTGTCTAAAATGTGGGGACCATGGCTGTATACAGTACTCTAGATGTGGCCTAACATAAGAGTTATAGAGTTTAAGAATAACCTCCTTACTTTTGTAACTGACATTTCTCTTAATAAAACCCAGCACTCTATTTGCCCTATTTCTTGCTTCAATACACTGCTTAGAAAACCTTAATGACTTATCTATTACTACTCCTAGATCTTTCTCATCCTCTACTGAGCTCAGCCAATGCCCATCCATTTCATAGTTAAATTCTCTATTATCTTTTCCCATGTTAATAACTTTGCACTTATCAAGGTTGAAAGTCATTTGCCACTTATGTGCCCAGGATAACAATTTATTTAAATCCCCCTGCACTTTAAAATTATCATCAATATCTTTAACTACAGCTGCTAATTTGGTATCATCCGCAAAAATTGACACTTTATTATTAACTGCCTCCCCAAGATCGTTTATATAGATGACAAATAATAATGGACCGAGAACTGATCCCTGAGGAACCCCACTGATAACATCCCTCCACTCTGACTTTACACCATTTAGCACTACCCTTTGCTTCCTGTCTTTCAGCCACTCAGCTATCCAATTTGAAACACCCCCACATATCCCAATCATTTTTAATTTATGAACTAGTCTCCTGTGTGGTACCTTATCAAATGCTTTACTAAAATCTAAGTAAATTATATCTACATTCTCTCCCTTATCTACTTGATCTGTTACAAACTCCAGAAAGTCTAGTAAGTTAGTCAAACATGATCTACCTGATCTAAACCCATGCTGAGCATCGCTGATTAACCCCTCCCTCTCTAGATGTTGGCAAATCCCTTTTTTAACTATTTTCTCAAGAATTTTACAGACTACAGGAGTTAGGCTAACCGGTCTAAAGTTATTTGGATCCTCTTTACTACCCTTCTTGAAAATGGGGACTACATTCGCTCTCTTCCAATCATCGGGTATTTCTCCATATTCCAATGACCTAGTATATAACTTGTCCAGAGCTATTGAGATACTTTCTACCCCTTTTTTAAGTATCCTAGAATGAATATTATCAGGGCCGGAGGCCTTGGTAGTATCTAAATCACCTATTAGTCCTTTTATCATCCTCCGATCCACACAAATGTTAGTAAACACCTCTTTTCCTGACCTATGAGTACTATACATAGGACTATTTAGTTTCTCTTTTGTAAATACTGATGCAAAATGACCATTTAGTACCTCAACTATTTCCTCATCAGTTTCTCTCACAAACCCTTCATATTTGATAGGTCCTATTTTAACTCTGCCACACTTGTTATTAATTTTATAGTAACTAAAAAACTTTCTAGGATCTTTGTTGCTATCCTGAGCTAATTTAATTTCTGATACCCTTTTGTTCTTCTTTATAATCTTATTTAACTCATTCCTAGCCATTCTATAATCACTTAAATTTTGAATATTATTTTCTACCTGTAATTTTTTATATGCCCTTTTCTTCTCTGAAATTTTTCTTGCTATCTCCTGATTCCACCATAATGGTTTCCTACTTTTGTTCCTAATGGCCTTCATTGGGATACATTGTTCTTGGACTACATTTATTATATGCTTGAAAGTATCCCACATCCCATAAGCATTTTTACCTCTGAATTCTATATCCCAGTCTACCAAATTTAGCAAGCTTCGAAGTTTTACATAATCTCCCTTATGAAAATTTGGAACTTTTTCAGCATTCTCAGTTATTTTACCCTTCTCAATTCCCAAGTTAAAACGAACTATCTGATGGTCACTATTTCCCAATGCTTCCCCAACAGTCAATTCTTGAACTAAATGATCACTGTTAGAAAGTACTAAATCTAATATATTGTCCCCTCTCGTTGAATCGTTAACAAATTGATTCAAAAAATTATCCTCAAAGCATTCTATGAACCTGCCACTTGTTCTATCCCTACCTATCATATTTTCCCAGTCCACAGAGTTTAAGTTGAAGTCCCCAATAATAACTGCATCTGTTTCACATCCCTTACTTATTTCCCTTATCATTAGTTCATCTATATCATCAGTCTGCCCAAGTGGCCTGTAAAAAGCTCCCAAATGCACCATTCTATTTTTACTGAACCTAATATCTATCCAAAGTGACTCAACTCCATCCTGCTTTATTGAAGTATTTAAACTTGAAACAATGTTGTTTTTTATATAGATAATTATTCCTCCACCAATCCTACCTGTCCTTTGACTAATGTACATATTATAGCCCTGAAAATCAAATTCACTTATAGTGTCACTAAATTCTATTTCATTAACCCATGATTCAGTAACGCATAATATATCTATATCCTCATTGCTAATATAACTAAATAGCTCATCCTTCTTGTTTCTAAGACTACGAGCATTTGTATAGAAACAATTTAACCCCCCTATCCCTGAAGCACCTCTTGAAACTTGAATGACCTCACCTCTATCGCCTTGGAACCTATTTCTGTTATCTGCCAAGTCCATTCTACTTTCAGTACTATAATGTCCTCTCATAATTCCCTGACCACTATTGGTATCTAGTTTCCCGCCCGCAAAGACCTAATAACACGATCATACTCCTCCCACAACACATCTACCCCCCTCCTACTCAAATGCAGTCCATCCATCGCATACATTTCTTTCATTCCAACAAACCTATCCCACACATCCACAAACATGACACCTTCCATCTCACACATCCTCCTCACATAATCATTCAGCCCAATTGCACGAGACATCCATTCTACCCCAACATCCATTCTTGGAAGCACACCTGTCACAACACCTTTCATTCTACTTTCTTTCACCTTTTCAATCAACCTCTTGTACCTCTCACGTAACTCACATGCACCCACTTTCTTCACATCATTCACTCCTACATGTGTAATCACAACCGCATCCCTTGCACAGCCAGACACCAGTTCCTCATACCTATCAGACAGATCTCTCACTCCAGCACCCGGCAAACACACCCTCAAACCATTCAATCTACTTGCATTCAACTTCCTATCTAAATATCTAACTCGCGAATCACCCATCACAAGCACTTCAGTCAGACTCCTATTCCTAACCCCCACAGACCTAACTCCATCCCCACTCCTATTCTCATTCAAACTACCAGTCACTCGAACTCCACCCCCACCCCCATCAGTCATATCACTTCCAGTTACTTCCTCTCTTAGGGCACTGAATCTATTAGTCAAGCTAATAGGATCTGTGTCCCTCTGACTCACACACCTATTCTCCCCCTGGCTAACCACCTCAACAGAGGCAACCCTATTCTCACAAAGAACAGGAGAAGCCTCCCTAGCTTCATGTTTCCTAACCACTCTCCACTGTCCCCCATCCTCACTAGGCCTATTTCTAACTAATCTAAGGGGGCTAACTTCACTATCACTAGAACTATCACATCCTACCTCCTCCACTGGCCCTCTACCTTCACCTGAAACATCTAACTGGGTGAGAAAGTTGATGTGATCTACTTAGATTTCAGCAAAGCTTTTGATAAGGTTCCACATAGAAGACTAGTTCATAAATTAAAGCTGCATGGGATATGTGGGAACGTTTTAAATTGGATAACTGAATGGCTGAAAAATAGGAAACAGAGAGTTGTACTGAATGGAGTGAGGTCAGAGTGGAGGAATGTTATTAGTGGCGTACCTCAGGGATCAGTTTTAGGCCCTTTATTATTTATAATCTATGTAAATGATCTTGGGCAAGGTGTAAATAGCAAAGTGTCAATTTTTGCTGATGACACTAAATTGGCAGCTGTAGTCAAAGAGGTTGAGGGTAGCTTTAAAGTGCAGGGTGACTTAGATAAGCTGTTAGCTTGGGCTCAGAAGTGGCAGATGACTTTTAACCTTAATAAATGCAAAGTTATTAACATGGGGAGAGATAATAGGGAATTTAGCTATGAGATGGATGGATATTGGCTTAATTCAGTTGAAGATGAGAAAGACTTAGGAGTGGTAGTAGATAGGTCACTGAAATTTTCAAAGCAGTGTATTGAGGCAAAAAATAGAGCAAATAGGGTGCTAGGTTACATTAAAAGAAATGTTAGCTACAAGAGTAAGGAGGTCATCCTTAAACTATACAACTCTTATGTCAGGCCACATTTAGAGTACTGTATACAGGCATGGTCACCACATTTTAGACATGATATAAACTTATTAGAGTCAGTACAAAGGAGGGCAACAAAAATAATACCATCCCTGAAGCACCTTGAATATGAAGATAGACTGAGGGTATTAAATATGTTTTCATTTGAAAGAAGGTGTGTGAGGGGAGATATGATTGAGCTTTTTAAAATCTTTTCTGGGATGGATAAATTAGATTTCAGCAAGTTATTTGAGTTAGAAGGTAGTAATAGAACTAGAGGCCACCACTTAAAGATTAAAAAACAGAGGTGCAGACTGGATGTTAGAAAATATTTTTTCACTAACAGAGTGGTAGATTATTGGAATAGTTTGCCACCTGAGACTGTAGACAGCCCAAACCTGAATGTTTTCAAGCGCAGATTGGATGATTATATGGGGATGGAGGGTTAATTTCTTACTTTTTGGTATGTGGATATGTTTCTTGACTCATTCCTGTGGATGCAGTTTCTTTTTATTGTATATTTTGGGGGATTTTGATTTTGTTTTTGACAGACTCCTATGGAGGCTTTAAATTATATATTGTAGATGCATGGTTGGACATTCCTATGGATTGTTAAATTGTATATTGTAGCTGCATGATCTGACAAAATCCTATGGATGCATTATATGGGTGGGATTTGATGGATACGGATGACCTTTGATAGGCCCTTGTGGCTTTTGTCATCCGTTAAATTATGTTATGTTATGTTATGTTATGTTAACTGGCCTACCTCACCACCTAACCTATTCCCAGCTCTAGGCCTAACACTAAGTTCCCTCCTGAGCTCAGCAACTAACCCCTCCAGCCTACATATCCTGTCTAAATCCTGCCTTCTCATCCCCTCTAAATCTACAATGCATTCACGCAGCCCACATACAACACATGTATACCCCTCACCTAATACACCACAACCAATGCATACATTCCGACACTCATGCTCACTTTCATCCCCAAACTCCATCACTTATTCAAACAAAGAAAGAATTTAAGTAGCAATAAGAAATAAAAAAAGAAGAGCAACTTAGCTTTCGCTGATTGTGGTGAGAAAAAAAACAAAAAAAAACAAACAAACTATAGAAAAATCTGAAAAATAGATCCACAGACTGAGAGCTTTATAAAACACGTGCTACCTGTTCCTTGGATATACATTTAGAGATAAGATAGTTAATATATTTACTCGGGTAATGTCCATTTATTGGTTTCCCTTCCCTGTATAGTAAATAGATCATAAACGGGAAAATCATCACGATAGCAGTTTATGTAAGAGAACATATGAACTGGTCGATTATGGGCAAAGTATACATTTCTTGGAAAAACGAATATAAAATCTGAAAAGCACATATAAAACTGAATAAGCAAATCAAATTTTTAAATTACATTTGTGTTAAAACAAATCTTTACCATAAATTATACTACCTAATTTTGTTAGGGATTACTAGTAGCTCACGTGATTTGGAACCCTATAGCATTTTAGTACCGACACAAATCAAAGATAGGAACTAAGTATAGGCAGCACATATCTGAAGGCATGCAGAGCAAGCAGAGTTGTGTGCCACATGCATAACTCAGTACACATGAAAAACTATTAATTTAATAAACATATTTGTAAAGCACAGGTTAAAGAAAGTCGGGCACTTGTCTCTTAAAATTGTCCAAAGACTCCACAGTAACAAAAGTATCAGAGTTCCACATAACTTGGCAGATTAGTCTTCCCCTGACAGAATACAACTTCAAAGCCTCCAATCTCTCACCAGAAGACAAAGTTTCCAACCCATCAATCTTAGTCCACCTATGCTGAATGCTCACTAAGATGACCCAAGTTCCACACACAAGATGCAAACTCCATAATTGGTCTAACATAAGTCAGAAACAAGGTCACCATTGTGAAATTAGATTCAAGATGAAATGGAATGGTATTGATAGTAGCATGAACAATGTTAAAATCCCTGACTTTAGAAGAGCAAATTATAATGGGCTAAGGACTTACCTGGAGGCAGTTGTACAGAAACCAGGCAATGAAATCAATTCAGGAATAGATTCAATGATATCAGTTAGTGGAGACAATAATCACCAGGAGGAAGAGATTACAATTGAAGAGGAGTATGAAAGAATAATTGAGCAATTAATTACAGGTCAGATCATTAACATTCCTTATAAGGAGATTAGGACTAAAAATAATGACCCAAAATGGATGACAGATAAAATTAAGCATTATATTGGCATTAAAAAGGGCATTTATAGGAAAATAAAAAATGGAGAGGATCACTTAAGGCAGAGATATAATGAACTAGCAAGAGATGTTAAAAAGTTAGTTAGAGTAGCAAGGAGAAATTATGAAATTAAAGTGGCAAATAGGGCAAAGGAAGATCCTAAAAGTTTTTATCAATTATACAAAACTAAGGTTAGAGATAAAATAGGCCCACTTATAGATTCCAATGGAGAATTAGTGAGTGATAGGGACTCAATGGCTGGAATGCTAAATGACTTTTTTCTCTCAGTATTTACACAGGAGGATACTCTAAATATACCCGAGGTGTCAATGATCTTTTGGGGTAATGATGAAGAGAAATTAAAGGATATCTTGATCACAAAGGAGATAGTGACAAAGGAAATTGATAAAATCAAAAGTAGTAAAGCACCCGGTCCTGATGAGCTCTTTCCTAGAATTTTGAAAGAATGTAAGGATGTGTTAAGTGAGCCCCTAGCATGCATCTTTAGAAAATCATTGGAGAGTGGCATTGTGCCAGTGGCATGGAAGAAAGCCAATGTGATACCTATATTTAAGAAAGGGGATAAAACAAATATGTCTAATTACAGACCAGTAAGTTTGACATCAGTGGTAGGGAAAATGATGGAATCTATTATAGCAAGGAATATTAGGGATCACTTGGATAAGCATAAGTTGATAAAAGAATCACAGCATGGCTTTAGTAAGGGTAAATCCTGCCTGACTAATTTGCTGTCTTTTTATAGTAAGGTGTATGAAGCAGCAGATAAGGATGAAAACTATGATATTTTATACTTGGACTTTAGTAAGGCTTTTGATCGAGTGCCACACTTACGGCTTCTGAGCAAAGTTAAAGCACACAGGATCGATGGCAGTATATTTAGGTGGATTCAGTCATGGCTTGGTGACAGACAGCAAAGAGTTAGTATAGATGGAGTTAAATCTGAGTGGGGGGGTGTTAGCAGTGGAGTTCCGCAAGGATCTGTTTTGGGTCCCTTACTATTCTTAATTTATATTAATGATCTTGACATAGGTATAAGTAGTGACCTGAGTAAATTTGCTGATGATACTAAGCTAGGTAGGGCCATTAGGGCTGATTCTGATGCTGTTGTAATGCAGGAGGAATTGACCATTCTGTCCAATTGGGCTGAGAAATGGCAAATGAAGTTTAACATAGACAAATGTAGTGTACTTAGTATAGGTAGAAATAATCCACTGAATAGTTATAAATTAAATGGGAGAAATTTAGGGAGGACCGATTGTGAGAGGGACTTGGGTATTTTGGTAAGTTCAGACCTTCGTCCTAGAAAGCAATGCCTAAATGCTAAGAATAAAGCTAATAGGATATTGGGATTCATTAGGAGGAGTGTAAGCAATAAGAGTGCTGAAGTCATTCTAAAACTGTATCTGGCGCTAGTTAGGCCTCATCTAGACTATGCAGTACAATTTTGGTCACCATATTATAGGAAGGATATTGATTTGCTTGAGTCTGTGCAGAGAAGGATGACAAAGATGATTGGTGGGCTAAGGAACTTACCTTATGGTGAAAGGCTCAGAAAACTAAATCTACATACATTGGAAAGGAGAAGAGTCAGAGGGGAATTGATTGAAGTCTTCAAATGGGTAAAAGGATATAATAAAGGGGATCTGGGTAAGGTTCTTATACTTAGTGAACATGACAGGACACGTAGCAATGGGTTTAAGCTTGATAAGTATAGGTTTAGGAAGGAGATTGGGAGGAATTGGTTTACAAATCGTGTGGTAGATGAATGGAATAGGCTCACTAGACATGTGATAGAAGCTTCCTCTCTGGGTAGTTTTAAGAATAGATTAGATAAATATATGAAGGAGAAGAGTCTTTACACAAATGCTCGTAGTCTTAGAAATAAGAAGGATGAATTATTTAGTTATATCATTCATGAAGATATAGATATAATATGTATAGTTGAATCATGGGTTAATGAAAATATATTTAATGATAATGTCAGTGAATTTGAACTAGAGGGTTATACTATGTACATTAGTCAAAGGAGAGATAGGACTGGTGGTGGGTTGATTATTTATATCAGAAATAGCATTTCTTCAAATCTAAATAACTCTATAAAGCAAGGAGAAGGTGAATCATTATGGATAGATATTAAGGTTGGTAAAAATAGGAAAATACACTTGGGAGCTTTTTATAGACCACCAGGACAGACTGATTGTATCGATGAGTTAATGATTAGGGAAATAAGTAAAGGATGCAAAGAAGATACAGTTATTCTTGGTGACTTTAATTTAACTTCTGTAGACTGGGAAAATATGATAGGAAGAGATAGAGCAAGTTGTAAGTTTATGGAGTGTTTTGAGGATAACTTTTTGATCCAATTTGTTAATAAGCCAACAAGGGGTGCCAATATATTAGATCTAATTCTTTCAAATGATGATCACTTAGTTCAAGGATTGAGTGTAGGGGAATCATTGGGAAACAGTGATCATCAGATGGTTCGGTTTAATTTGCAAATAGTTAAGGGTAGAACAACGTCAAACTCCACGAAAATTCCAAATTTTTATAGGGGAGATTACGATAAATTACGCAGCATGCTAAATCAGATTAGGTGGGATATAGAATTCCATGGAAAGAATACTTATGAGATGTGGGATATTTTTAAGACTATATTAAACATGGTTCAGGAACAGTGTATTCCAATGAAGTCTATTAGGAAGAAATGTAGGAAACCATTATGGTGGAACCAAGAAATAGCTAATAAAGTTTCAGAGAAAAAAAGGGCATACCAGAGATTACAAAGTGAGAGTAGTTTAGATAATTTAAACCATTATAGGTCAACCAGAAATGAACTAAATAAGATTATTAAGAAGACCAAAAGGACAGCAGAAATTAATTTAGCTAAAAATAATAATAAAGATCCTAAAAAATTCTTTAGCTATTATAGAATCAATAATCAATCTAACAGTGATAAAATAGGGCCTATTAAATATGAAGGGGTTTTGAAAGAATCTGATGAGGAAATAGTAGAGGTCCTTAATGATCATTTTGCTTCAGTATTCACAGAAGAGAAACCAGTTAGATTAATTGATGATAATTCTAGGTCAGGGGAAGTAGTGATAAATTCTATTAATATAGACAGAGAAGAAATTAAGGGGCTTATAATTCAGTTAAATACTAGTAAGGCATCTGGCCCTGACAACATTCATTCTAGGATACTCAAAGAAGGTGTAGAAAGTATTGCAGTAGCTCTCGAGAAGATATTTATTAGATCACTAGAGTCTGGAGAAATACCAAATGATTGGAAATTGGCAAATATAGTGCCAATTTTTAAAAAGGGAAGCAAAGAGGACCCAAATAACTTTAGACCAGTAAGCTTAACTTCTATAGTCTGTAAAATTCTTGAGAAGATGGTTAAGAAGGGAATTTCTGATCATCTAGAGAGTAACAGGTTAATTAATGATGCTCAGCATGGTTTTAGAAAAGATAGATCGTGTTTAACTAATTTACTGGATTTTATGGATTATGTAACTAAAGAATTAGATAGGGGTGAGAAAGTTGATGTGATCTACTTAGATTTCAGCCAAGCTTTTGATAAGGTTCCACATAGAAGACTAGTTCATAAATTAAAGCTGCATGGGATATGTGGGAACGTTTTAAATTGGATAATGAATGGCTGAAAAATAGGAAACAGAGAGTTGTACTGAATGGAGTGAGGTCAGAGTGGAGGAATGTTATTAGTGGCGTACCTCAGGGATCAGTTTTAGGCCCTTTATTATTTATAATCTATGTAAATGATCTTGGGCAAGGTGTAAATAGCAAAGTGTCAATTTTTGCTGATGACACTAAATTGGCAGCTGTAGTCAAAGAGGTTGAGGGTAGCTTTAAAGTGCAGGGTGACTTAGATAAGCTGTTAGCTTGGGCTCAGAAGTGGCAGATGACTTTTAACCTTAATAAATGCAAAGTTATTAACATGGGGAGAGATAATAGGGAATTTAGCTATGAGATGGATGGATATTGGCTTAATTCAGTTGAAGATGAGAAAGACTTAGGAGTGGTAGTAGATAGGTCACTGAAATTTTCAAAGCAGTGTATTGAGGCAAAAAATAGAGCAAATAGGGTGCTAGGTTACATTAAAAGAAATGTTAGCTACAAGAGTAAGGAGGTCATCCTTAAACTATACAACTCTTATGTCAGGCCACATTTAGAGTACTGTATACAGGCATGGTCACCACATTTTAGACATGATATAAACTTATTAGAGTCAGTACAAAGGAGGGCAACAAAAATAATACCATCCCTGAAGCACCTTGAATATGAAGATAGACTGAGGGTATTAAATATGTTTTCATTTGAAAGAAGGTGTGTGAGGGGAGATATGATTGAGCTTTTTAAAATCTTTTCTGGGATGGATAAATTAGATTTCAGCAAGTTATTTGAGTTAGAAGGTAGTAATAGAACTAGAGGCCACCACTTAAAGATTAAAAAACAGAGGTGCAGACTGGATGTTAGAAAATATTTTTTCACTAACAGAGTGGTAGATTATTGGAATAGTTTGCCACCTGAGACTGTAGACAGCCCAAACTTGAATGTTTTCAAGCGCAGATTGGATGATTATATGGGGATGGAGGGTTAATTTCTTACTTTTTGGTATGTGGATATGTTTCTTGACTCATTCCTGTGGATGCAGTTTCTTTTTATTGTATATTTTGGGGGATTTTGATTTTGTTTTTGACAGACTCCTATGGAGGCTTTAAATTATATATTGTAGATGCATGGTTGGACATTCCTATGGATTGTTAAATTGTATATTGTAGCTGCATGGTCTGACAAAATCCTATGGATGCATTGTGTGGGTGGGATTTGATGGATGCGGATGACCTTTGATAGGCCCTTGTGGCTTTTGTCATCCGTTAAATTATGTTATGTTATGTTATGTTATGAATGAAGCTGCTAGATGGGACTGACTTTTTTTTTTTTATGTACATATGTATATATTTTTCTAAGGAGTGGGGAGATTATATTTTGCGGTTGCATGAATGGACATAATCCTCTGGTTGCATTTTATGTATATTGTAGATTAGATCTGACGAACTCCTGTAAAGGGTGACAATGTTGATGACTTTTCTCTGGTAAGAAATCTTTTGTGTGTTGACTGGAACAGGATCTGCCAAGTGTAGGCCATGAATGGTCTTTTGCAGTCTCCTTCTTTTCTTATGTTCTTATGTTCTTAATAAAAACCTCCTGGGAAACTTAAATATATATATATATATACATTAATTATTATGTAAAATTCATATCATGCAATCCTTTAACTTTGTCAATTTAATCGTTCAATTAATTTACTTAACTTTTGTAAATTAAATCATATTTTATATACAACTTAATAATTAATTAATTCATTTATTTTACTTGTCAATTCATTTAACGTACTACTGTTTCACGTACTACTGTTTCAAACATCATCTCTTAAATTTCACACACAAACAAACAAACAAACACACGCTTTCATCTTGACCAAATAGCACACTATTCTTTACCAGTCAACTCTCGCCATTCTTCATATAAAGGTCGGTAATCAATCCTTCTACAATTAGTCATTTACCTCCAAACAAATCATACTTAGTTTAATTCCCCTTTCTCTCACAATTCTTTGCAAACGACCATACGAGAGTAGGTCCTAATTATATTTACTTCTCATATTGCAGCCCCTAATTCACAGTCCATCATACTCACCATATTATTCCAACATATTATTTCATATTTATTTCACATACTTCAATTCTCTTCGCATCTTGTTACTGTAAATCATATTTTACAATATCTTACATTGTATACTTAATCCAACTTATTTCATTGTACATTCGTTGATTCTATGAATAGATTTATATTTAGTTAATTGTTTTTCTTAAAACCCAGAACATTATTTCAAAATTTATTTCGCTGTCGTCTTAGGCCTAAAAACTATCAGGCGAAAACTTCGATCAAACAAATTTATGGTTATGGTTTTCAAAACGCTATTTAGGCTGATTTATTAACAGAAAATAAATCACATGATGACCATTTACTATACAGTGGTGCCCAGACCCGGGAGGTTTTTATTATAGGAATGCTAGGACCATTGCTATATAGGCCTAGGATGAATGTGATAGCCAGAAAATATCACCAGTCGCAGTATATCTCTTAATATCTTGTTGTACATACTGCTTATACTTAACCAATATAAAATAAGTATGTAGCATTCGAACTACTAAACATACATAAAAGGTAAATGGAACAACTAGATTAGGCTATCGTAATTTCCCCAACTAATAAGTTATCTGCATGAAGCCTACTAGGCTACCAACATAAGCCTAATAGCGAAATATTTACTCCAAATGTCAACCATAGATATAAATGAAAATGCATAAAATAGTACTCACACAATATTTCCAAAATAATTAATGAACTATAAAAGGAAATGAGATTACGTTAAAACACCGGGCATGCAAAAGAGCGTCGGTTGGCGCGCTATCGCCGTAGTATTTAACCTCTGGTTTAATTAAATACCTACCAAAATTCCAAATAAGGCCCTAAAAAGTGAAAAACTTGCAAAATATAGCGTGAGTACTTACCTTAAGCGGAAAAGATCAGGTAAAACCAAGAAACACGAATATTTTAACCGCGCTGAACAACCAAAAGCGGTTGTCTTGAACTGAAAGAAGGGATGATGGTTCTTATTGCGAAGAAGTGGCGGGAGTTTTAAACTGCCGATCTTGTAGAAGATATCATAAGAGAGCTGGCAATTGAACAGCAATTCTCTTTTGTTCCGTGTTCATACTGGATTTAATTATCCGGCTGACAATCAGAAAAGCGTACTGATGTTGATAACTCCCTTAAATTCATATTTCTATAAGATTAGTTTCAGTTCAAATATGGCTGGGGAGCCAATTTCTTAGGAACAGCATCAGCCTGACCAAAAATTATGGGATGGAAAACACCAATATTTTAACATAGGCTTTTCCGGCCGATTAAAAAAAGTGCAGAAAAAAATGTCACATTTTTTAATGACTGTGCATATTTTTGTCTGAAATATGAAAGTAATTGAATATTAAATATATTTACTATTGAATTTTGACTTGATGGTAAATCAGAAGAAATGATATATATTGGTTTGTTTTAGAACAGTTTTTTCCCACCATGGCCTCCTGTGATAATTTTTAATGGTTGGTTTCCATTGTCTGAGGGGTGGCCATGGCCCAATACCCTCTCCCTAAATAAGCCACTGTATTTACATGATGTAGATATATGATGTAGACTGACATAGGCTCATAGGATCCTTAGGGCCCTAGGGGCGCCAAAATAGCTTCTTAGTTCTTATGGGCACCGGCATGGCTCATGAGGGCATGGCCCTACCGGCCAATTCAGATGCGCCTATGTCCGAATGCGCAAACAACTAGAAAAATATGAAGATGCAATAATGATGAGAAAAAATGCCAATATTTTAACATATTCCTTCACTATATTTTTTCTGCTTACAAAGACTATAAAAAGAGTGAGTTAACTTGAAGAGTGGGGCGTAGAAACACCACTATCAGAATCGTACATATGTTTCTTATATAACTTAGTGTAGTGCATCCGCAAAAATATAATAACCAATAAAATATTTCATAAATGCTACTTGGAAATTATTATAAACACAAGTGTATACACATGCCACTTTATGTACGTGACCAAGATTTAATAAAAAGGGAGGTCACATTTAGAACGAGGCGTCAATTTTTCGTTAGTTTAGATTTGCTATTTTACTCACATACCTTACCGTACTACCAGCCTTGTTCGTAGGTGATGAAAAAAGTCTGATTAGTTTAATTAATATACACTGTGTTTGATGCGCCTTTCTTTTCACGTATTTAACAAGCTTCCATTACTATAAAATAATATATTATTGCGTAGTATTTTACGAAATTTCCACTGGCTGACATTTCTCGTACTTGGCCCAATAAATATAAACAAAATTGGTATGAAACCAGCGATGCCGAAACGTTTTAGCCATTTAGTGTTTTATTTATTACTGAGAATGTGTTGAGTAGACTAATTGTAGTATATATTGCAAAAATTGTAAATTTTACTGCTACGTAAAATTGTAAATGTTTAATTCGAAGTCGCCGAGTATGTTGAAATTGCCTTCACTGGGCGAGAAATTATCATCATTAGGCGACGTTCAAATGTTTTTTCGTCTATACACTGAGAAAAGAATTCTCTTCGCTCTTAATAAGTTTAAAACTTTGACTCCCGTTCCCCTTCCTGTATCCACACCTTGATCTGGCTATGCAACATACACACCTTTTCACTTCACCAAACTTTACCCAAGTATGAACTTTTCCACCCCATTTTTCTGGGTGGAGATCCTAATGGTAGGTCTTATAGTATAACGTTATTCATGTGATTTATTTTCTGTTAATAAATCAGCCTAAATAGCGTTTCGAAAACCATAACCATAAATTTGTTTGATCGAAGTTGTCTGCCGATAGTTTTAGGCCTAAGGCGACAGCGAAATAAATTTTGAAATAATGACCTGGGTTTTACGAAAAACAATTAACCAAATATAAATATATTAATAGAATCAACGAATGTACAATGAGATAAGTAGATTAGGTATACAATGTAAGATACTGTAAAATATGATTTACAGTAACAAGATGCGAAGAGAATTGAAGTATGTGAAATAAATATGAAATAATTTGGTGCAATAATAATATAGTGACTATGATGGACTGTGAATTAGGGGCTGCAATATGAGAAGTAATATAATTAGAACCTACTCTCGTATGGTCGTTTGAAAAGAATGTGAAAGTGGAATTAACTAAGTATGCTTTGTTTGGAGGTATATGAATAATTGTAGAAGGAATAATTACCGACCTTTATTCGAAGAAAGCTGCGAGTCGACTGGGTCGAAATAGTGTGCTATTTGGTCGAGCTGAAAGCGTGTGTTTGTTTGTTTTGTGTGAAATTTTAAGAGATGATGTTTGGAACAGTATTACGTTAAATGAATTGACAAGTAAAATAAATAAATTAATTAATTATTAAGTTGTACATAAAATGATTTAATTTACAAAAGTTGAAGTTAAATAATTGAAAGATTAAATTGACAAAGTTAAAGTACAATAATTAAACGATATTATTGACAAAGTTAAAGTAAAATAATTGAACAATTAAATTGAGAAAGTTAAAGTAAAATAATTGAACGATTAAATTGACAAAGTTAAAGAATTGCATAATATGAATTTTACATAATAATTGATGTATATATATATATATATATATATATATATATATATATATATATATATATATATATATATATATATTTAAATTTCCAGGAGGTTTTTATTATAGGAATGCCCAGAGGCATTGCTATAATAACAATAATAATAATTGTTACATAGCGCTGTCCGAGGCCATTGGCCTTCACAGAGAGCCTCTCATCGACTCTCAGGAAGGGAGAGAGAAGAGGTTTGGCTTCCCTTGAGGGCAAGGGTTCAAGTCTCGAACGGAGCGTTAGGAGGTGTGTGTAGGCGGAGGGTTCCTTTACTAAAATCCATAATTCGAATGGGGATTTCATGTGGATGGTGTGCCTTACCACCCCTAAGACCCCCTGAGTTTGGCCTCCTAGCCTCAATGCCTTCAGGAGATGTTTTCTGTTATTTTTATCTTCTTTTCTTCGTTTGGGTAGCCGAATAAAGGCGACCGCGAGTACTTTTCAGCGGAGGTTTCTTTTTCCCCTTCAAATTCAAATCAACTCCCTTCCCCCTCCACCCCCCCCTGCTCCTTCTAGGAGGGCGTATCAGGTAGAGGGGTTGTAAGGACAGATGTGTAAAGAAGGAGGCGAAGATGAAGTGAAAATGGGAGGAAGACATATCGCCACAGATTCCTCTACAAGTGCTGGGGCAGGAAAGCCACATTCCTCAAGATTTCAATCTTAGAGTGATTGCCCATGCCTTCCCAGATACACCCGTGCAGGCTAGTTGCTGGGGGCAACTCGCCTGCCAAACCATCCTCCGGGCGGGCGTTTCCATGGCGACGTCCGGGCGGAGATCTTCCCTTCCATTTTGACCTCTCCAGACCGTGCTGTTCACCCCGAACTCCACCGACGCCGTCTGGTCTCTGGTAGAATTCATTCAAAATTGCGGCTTTTTCCTTAGTAAAAAAAAAATTGTCCCCACGATACAAGGCTACAAGGTAACCCTTATAATTAACCTCAGGGCTTCCTCTCTGGCATTTCTTTCTCACAAGTCTTCTCTCCCTTTCGGTGGATGGAGGATTGTATTTCATAACAATTTGTAGGCGACTTACAGTGGTCACACGTCAGGCATCTCATCCTTGCTGACGCTCTGTCTTACCAATACATCGACCACGGACATCCTCTCTTTCATGGTTAGAATGACGATTCTCTATCATGTGCCAGTGTTTAAGAGCAGCTCTCCCTCTCTTACCCTCTACTCTCGTGGCTGCAACTGAAATCTTTCTCACCTCCTTTCAAACAGTCAAGTCTGCCCTCTGAACACTGCCCGCAAAATTCTTGTGGACTCCTCTATATAAGATTAAGGGTCCTCGTGCCCCAAACATTTAAACAGGAAATATTTTACCTCTTTCGTTGTTTGACTCACTCCGGTATTTAAGTCACACTCCAATTACCAATTAATATGTGCCTTTGTATGAGGACAACGCATGTGTGGCATAGATAGAACGAAATAAAAGTGGTGAAAATGAAGGTAGTGTAAGATTTGTTTCTTTGTTTTGTGTATCTTTTGTTATTCTTGTTTTAGTTATATTTGAAGGGAGTTCAAGCCTTTTGTTTTAAAACTTTAATGTGTTTAGTATATGTAGTAAGCATTTGCTGTTGTTTTGATATAATTAACTTATTACTTCAATCAATCAATCTCCTATGGCAACTACGGAATTCAAACGGCTTTCTAAACTCTCTCCACTAGTACTTATCCTCAACCATCTACATCACTTCTTCATTCCAACTCTCTCCTGCCTCACTCTTCATCGTCCTTATCTATGTTTTCTTCGGTCTACCTCTTTCCCTTCTTCCAGCTGCTTCTCACTTTAGGGCATACTGCACATATCGTCCCTCTCGACTGTAAATATTTCCAACCCATTTTCATAACGACAATCTTCTACCGGTTGTACCTTCATAATTTCTCTAACATTCTCAATTGTCAATCTATCATGCTATAGCAATAGCCTCTGTGCATTCCTATAATAAAATCCTCCTGGGAAACTTAAATATATATATATATATATATATATATATATATATATATATATATATATATATATATATATATGAATCCATTAAACCACATTGAAAGAGAAAACGGAACAAATTTTCCTTGCAGTAATATTTTGATTACCTTTTTTCGAAAAAATCCGTTTAGGGAAGCGATTCGAACCAGGCACACTGAGGCAGCGAGCACCGCTTTGATCACAGTTAGAAGTATGTCGAGCGTAGTGTACTAACGGCATACTTTTAACTGTGGTCAAAGCGGTGCTCGCTGCCTCAGTGTGCCTGGTTCGAATCGCTTCCCTACACGGATTTTTTCGAAAAAAGGTAATCAAAATATTACTGCAAGGAAAATTTGTTCCGTTTTCTCTTTCAATGTGGTTTAATGGATTCATTTTCATCATTCCCTCGTGCTACTTTGATATATATATATATATATATATATATATATATATATATATATATATATATATATATATATATATATATATATATATATATATATATATATATATATATATATATATATATATATATTCCCGAGTTTCTTCCACTCGGGAATAGGGATTTTCTGGTGACACACCCCTTGACTGCTCTCGGTATGTCGAAGTTGTGGTTTGTATTCGGGAGTATTTCCTCTTCTAATTTGTTTCAGGTCTTTCTCCCTAGCCTTTGGAGTTCTATATTCAGAGGGGTTCGTCCTGCTCTTGCGTGCAGGACTGTCTGCTGAATATAGTCTGTCCTCGCTCCAGCTATAAGCAGGGCTGCTTTATTCTGCACTCTCTGCATTTGTCTGAGAGATGTTGAACTCGCAGCCTGCATGACCACTGCCGGGTACACTAATGTTGAGCGTACCAGAGCAGTGTACAGCTTAACATCCTGATCATTTATTTTGCACACTATCGGGGTTTTTAATATTAATGTTTATTATTTCCGTTTTCGCATAATTTATTGTTAATCCTATCTTTTTCTCCTTCTCTATCTAAAGAATCTATTACTCTTTGCATATATCTACAGCCCTCTGCAATTAAAACAACATCATCTGAGTAATCCAATCAAAATATTCCTGTATCAGTTTGTCTTATGACGTTCTTCATTACAAAGACAATGATTAAAAAAAACAGGAATGGAGAAAGTATTCTACCCTGAATTACCCCCGAATTAACTTCAAAACGGCGGTCTATGTTTTGTTTTTTTTAGTTTTCTGTCTTTTACTTTCTTCATTGTCATAATCGGTGTTATCGAGTCATAGTAGGTAGTTTTGATTTTTTTACTTATATTTTCTCAGTTCCGTGATTTTCATTAATCACTAAGAGTTATTTTTCTTTTCCGGTGTTTATCACCTTTTATCTAACATAGAACGTCACTTCGTCTCCGTTAGCCAAAAGGCGAGCAGAACAGGGGAATTTTGGACGTCTTGTGGGTCTAATTTCGGTGATTCCGTCAGCCATTTCTTGATTAGCCTTATCATTTAATGACTGTTAATGGGACTTATCCCCGTCTCCCTGCATAACCCTTTTTGGTGTCTTCATTCTTGCCTAAGTGTACCCGTAATTATGTACATACAGTTTTCTGCACTTCCTGTAGTCTACTCTTTTGTGTCATCAAGACACAAGAGAGGGCGAAAGGAGGTAAGAGCAGAGTAGATCTTGGAATTGCATTGTAGATATTCTTATTGCTCTCTCGGAGCTGAATAAACATAAGTTTTGACAACGGCCGAGGCTTTCGAAAACGATCAGAGACGTGCTTCCTGTACCCGGATGAAATAATCTTAATTCAAAACGAAGTGAACTCCATGAGGTAGGGATAGCATATATTCCCCACAGTAAAATCTAAAAGTAGTTTCCTTCCACTGAGTACCACCTAGAATTTCTCTTGGTTCGTTTTATTTTCCATTTGGCCTCGTAGATGTTTAATCTTTCGATTTCTGCCGCCGTCAGACGAGCTTGCATAGCCGTGTTCCGCAAAATACACTCGATTATCTGGTTGAAATCATCCGCGAATTGAATGTTGATGGAAGTGAGCTTGTCAGGGGCTGGGACATCTGCGGTGTATATCGCCTAAAGAATAGGGGACAGACACCCCTATTGCGTGAGTCCTGAATTAAGCAGGAACTTTGGTCCGCCCATGCTCCCCACTGATATACGGCGATCTTTCGAACACATAGTCAGTTCTTTTAAAGTTTTCACTTAATCCCAGCCGTAGTATCTTTTATTGCATTCCCATTTTCCACGCCTTATCAAATACTTTTGATACACCCCGACATACAATGTCCACATAAGTCTCCTTGTTTTTGGCTTGGGCGAGCATTTCCGTGATGATATTCATCGCCTCCGCACTTCAATTTTTAGGAAAGCTAAATTGGTGCGGATTGTACAAGGAGATCTCCTCCAGGTACGACATCAGTTTTCAAGTGGCGATTTTCTCGAAAAGGTTACCGCCAAATTCCAAGAGAGGAAAGTGTCCGGTAGCACTCTCTCTCTCTCTCTTGTCGTAGGTAGAGAGCTTGCGTGTACCATAGATTTTTTTAGTTATGTCGTCTGGTGTACCTTTATGGTACCCCTGGTCGAATTATTCGGGAATAGGGTTCCAGACAAAGTGAATCCACCTTTTACTCTTATATCCTGTATTCTGTTACTGTTTTATCTATCCCATCGACTGATTTATAAAAACTATTACCATCTTTTCAGCCTTATCCTTCATCTATCTAAATTTAAGGACCTGGCAGCTAACTCATGCGTCAGAAGAGAGGCTTTGGAAACTCTAAAAATAACGCCAATCGGCGCTCACTGGTTGCGAGAGACTCAGACTAGAGGGTCCTCGGTGCTAGGGCGCGATGAATGGGATGAGGGCAAGTGCCCTGTTAACCCCTTCCTTGGCGCGTAATTACTGACCATTCCCAGTGACCGTTGAGGGGTGCATCTGGTAGCAACTGTCCGAGGTAACGGGCCTTGTTTCCAGGTTGGTTGTCAGTCCAACACGAAGCCTTGGGTCGAGTCTCTTGGTGTGGCGAGACATCCATTGAGCGCTACGCTGAGATCCTGCCCCCTCTAAAATGAAATAGCAAGAGTTTATTACGGGGCATGTTCCGCTGTTCACCTGGTGCGGAATCGATACATCCCTTCGTTGGTTGTCAGTACTGCTGGTTGGGAGCCACAGTACGCCGGGCTTGAACGAACGGTTGGACAAACAGCAGTAAAAGAAACGTGCCTTCTGAACGATCCGAATCGTCTCTGATCGATAGGCGAGAGCGACTCACGCGGGGCGAACTCACCAACCCCGCTTCTTTTTTTAGTGAGTGGTCGCAAAGTATTCAGAGATATAAAGTATTCAGCATGACTAGAAAGAAAGGACCAGCTGCTCTTAAATACACATGTTCCTTGTACAAAAAGAACAAGTGGTACGTGCACTTCCCGGAGGAGTGTTACTCCAAATGCCACCCGGCAAGTACCTGCACTGATTGTATCCTTAAAGGAGAAGTGCAAGAGCTCAAGGATCTATATAGATCACCTGAGGAAAAATCTAAGGCACTGGAGAGGAAGCTGCAGAACCTAGAGTCTGAACATGCGCGTCAGCTTCACCGTCTCGCGACAGGATCGCCGAGTTGTCATCAAGACTAGAGGTCCAGTCGGCTCACGATGTGTCTTTCACCGATGTGTGTGGATCCGCCGACGAGATCCTTGCCCAAGAAGCGGGCACTGCATCGGCAGTTCCATGCCAGCCTTGTAACGTCCCAGAGCTGATGTCAGCTGCTGCGGGACTGTTCAACGGGCTAAAGAGAAGAAGTGAAAGAGGAAGAAAGAAAAGAAAAAAAAAGATAAAGTAGAAACAGAAGAAGAGAAAGCAGAAACAGACGTGAAACCAGAGGACGATTTGAAAAAAAGAAAGAAGAATAAGAAAAATATGGAGATTAAAGAGGAAACGGACAAGTCGGTTCCGAAAGGGAAGAATCTTTCCTAAGGAGCCGAAGGTGCGAGTCAACCTTATTGGCGACTCTAAAGCACGAGATCTGCAACCACTGTTAGCGGCCCGCCTTCGTAACAGTGTGAAGGTAAGTTGCCTGCGGCGATGACGGGGAAACTACAAAATCAGGGTAGAGTCGGAGAAATCTTAGATTTCCGAGAGTTCAGTCGTTACCCTAATGGTAAGTGGCAACGACCTCTATCTCAGAGGAGGTAGGGTAGGCCCTACAGGCGAGATCCTCCAGATGGCCATGGGGGCTGTGGATGACTATGTGTTCAAAACCCGCAGACATGTTGTGGTCAGGATGCTCCCAAGAAGAGGTCCAATCCGGATAGCTCACTCGACGAACATTTCCTTGAACCGACGCCTGGCAGATTTGTGTACCCCGGGGGGGGGTCTTTTTTGTAGACCTTTACCGCACTTTGTATGGTACAAACGATCTCTACCCAAGGGGTGGAATGCATCTTTCTTTTAAAGGAAAGGCTGTACTCTGTAACATGATACAGGATGTCGTGGAGCGTACCCAAATGAGTGTCCGGCCCAGAGTGAAGGCAGACGTACACCAGTACGCCCGTGTCACTCCTGGAACGACCTTCTCAGAGGTCGCAAAGAGGGGTGCTCCCTCGCAAACAAATAAGCCGGGAAACGGATGAGCGTAGGGAGTTCTACAGTCGGGCACTCCCTTAAAGTTCTTCTGTTTAATGCAGGGCGATCAGGAACAAGTTTCTTGAACTTCGCGGCCTCGTAGCACCAGAAGAACCTGAAATTGTAGCCATAACATAGTCACGTGTAAAAACCTCAAACCAAGATTTTGAAGGTGAATTCATGATTCCCGGTTACCAACTCTTCCAAAAAGATAGGGCAGAGAGAGAGAGGGTGGCGTCGTGATGTTGTATGTCAAGGATACGCTCAAATCAACAAACTACAACATTGTATCCAACCACGAGCTAGTAGGTGTTGCCTAGATATAGACAGGTCCTGCCAGATACAGGGCCCTGATGTTTTACAGCCCCCTGCCAAACTTGTTGAAAAGAACAGGGATCTGTACCGGCTGCTGGGTAAACTTGTTCAAAACAGAGTGTGTATCGTCATGGGTGACTTTAATACCCAAGTTGACTGGGAAACCAGAGAACCCTTTGGCGAGAACACACTACTCTTGGAGTTTGCAAACAACAAGTTCTTGACTGAATAGATGAGAGAGCCGACGAGAGGAAATAATACCCTCAACGTAGTTTTCACCTTTGAGAATGACATCGTTGAGGATCTCTTTGTAGGCGAAGAGGTCGGTGGCAGTGAGCACCGAAGAGTCAGATTTATAGTCAAGGTCCCCAAGGGATAGTCTGCGACTGGTAAATCGAGGAAACTTGATTTGAAAAGAGCGGTTTTGCAGGTCTTCGTGCTGGATTGACTGATGCGAAGCTAGAAGTGTGCGAGGATGTTGAAGAGAGGTGGAATAGATTCAAAACTACGTTCAAGAGTCATCAATCACGACTCATCCCTTTAAAAAGCCTTCGTCAGTCTTCTGTTTATCCAAAGTGGTTTAATCGAGAAATTGGTAAACTGCTGAGGGATAAGAGAACGGTGTACCGGCAGTCAAGATTTCTGGTGACTTTGACGAGTACTGTAGGTTAGCTAGAAAAGTGAAGTCCAGCATAAGGGTGGCAAAGCGTGCCGAGGGGCTCCGAGTGGCGAGCCTTTGCAAGGAGAATCCCAAGAGTTCTTTAGTTATGTAAACAGCTGTAAACTAATATATCGCACGGTTGGCCCTTTAGTAAATGAGGAGGGGGCATTCAAACACTCATAGCAAGAAAATGCTAACCTCCTGAACGACTACTTCTCTTCAGTGTTTACTGAAGAGTGTGGTCTTCTCTCCTCGATATAAGTTTTGCTAGGCTGTTTGAGTGTCTTTCGAACGCGTTTTGCAATAGTGATATGATACACTCTATAAACAATCGGGAAATAAAATTCCATCTCCTTCTTCCGATCTTCTGCGGCTACATTTGTTTACGGTTGCAAAACAACATTCACCGGAAGAAGATTTAGGGTAGAGAAGTGGTACTTCAGATTTGGATTCTAAAGATTCACGGACGACGGAGGTACGTCAGGCTTTTGGAAGATATCGCGTTTTGAAAAACAAAGGTCCACATTTATAATAGGCCTTTTTGGAAAGGTTTCTCAATGAGATTTCTTCCTACCAGTTCTCTCTCGTTTGTTTTCCCTAATCGTTTTTGGAGTAACAACACGGAAGACATCCGGATGTATACCTAGTGCGCCATGTGTAAATCTGAGGAAGAGGAAGACGAACCAGCTGCTGCCATCCAGGTAAATCACGCACTGGCAGCTAAGCGACGCGACCCTGGAGGCGGAAGCCGACTGTGACCATCAACCACCCGCCTCAAAATCGGCCAGGAACGCAGACCAGCCCCCACCACAGCCGATAAGGGTAAATTGCCATGGCCGTGACCAGCCAAGAGAGGGTGAACCAGGTGAGGAACAGGCAAATGTAAAAATTTACATAAATTCCACCGAAGGTAAGATGTTGACCGCCCACCCAACAGCCCTGACCAGGGCCCTTAATGAATTCCACCTGGAGAAGTACATATTGCAACGCTGCATCAGGAAGCTGGGCACCTGCCAGGCTATACGGTTGGAGGTGACCCGTGATGGCCTGAACAAGCTGGCATGCAGACTAGAAGATATCACCACCCTTGGCCCATAGAGGGTGCAGTGCTGGGAGTCCAGAGGCCTTTATTCCGGCTTGCTGTTTGGTAAGGTGGGACCGTTCAGCCCCCAGTACACCGAGAACCTGGCCGAAGAATTTGACTTTCTTGACCATGTTGGTGTCGCTCTCAAGGAGGTCCTATCCTTACCACCGCAAGCAGATGCGTCCAGATTCTTCAGGCTGGCCTTCCAGGGCACTCAGCTCCCCAGGCAAACAGCACTGGGGCACCAAGTGAAGAATGAGACCGAATTCAAATTACCAGCCCTCCGGTGCTGCAGATTCTATCAATTTGGCCACCGAGCACTAGCTTGCAGGTACAAAGTGAGGTGCAATAACTGCATTGGCTACCATCCCTTCAAGACACCAGAGGGGAATCAGTGCATGAACACCCCATACTGTTACTTCTGCCGGGAAGATCACTGTCTATTAAGCAAGAACTGTCTAGCACTGCTGAAGGCAGAAGAGATTGATGAACACTGCAGACAACAAAAAGTGAACACAGAGGACACAAACACAAAACTCAAACAAATCAGACCAAAGCCCCTTTCCCCAAACACACAATCTAACATCCGTACACGCACCCAAAGAACTCGCATCCCTGCACCTGCCGAACCGAACAAAGTGCCTACCACTTTTATTCTAAATAATTCCTTCGCTATCCTTAATGACACGATAGATGATGATCAGTACACATGCGAGTCAGACGCAACAACCTCTCAGCGCACTGACACCCACCCCCACCCCCCCAAGCACACCGCCATTTTACGGGCAACACATGGCTCGCCAGCATGTTCTCTCCGGTGTACACCATCAGTTTGCTGACATTGAGGTCCACCCTACACCTACCACCAGGAAAAGTGAACAACCCAATTATCAAACGTATGCTGAATAAGTTACAGGAACTAAATCTAGGACCAGTCCCACACCCCAAATGCCGGAGAAGACAGGCAAGTTGGCAGGCATCGACTGGTGGTCACTGGTCCCTTCACTTATCAACATATTCCGAAAAGGTTATTATTGACTCTACCAACAAGGCTGCTCCATATTATCAATCTTCCGCCATCTCATTCCTGCCCTTCTTGCAACACCTCAGTATATCATTCCAGGGCTACAACAAACATAGGAAGGACCGTCAAAACAGGCAAGGTGGAGGGCTTGTCCTACTTACCCACAAGAAGGCATGTGCAGAATTTTCCCTGCAGCAATTTCCGGGAGGGACACTTGAAACCATGGCAATGCAAATATCTTTGAACAGGAGATGGGCCACCATATTTATATGCTATAACCCATGCACTGATGTAACAGAAGCAGAACTCGCTCACTACTTCAACTAGCTAACCCCACCAACACTAGTCATGGCGGACTTCAATGCAAGACACCCACACTGGCAACCGGGTATTCCCCAAAGCACCATAAACCCCACAGGTCATTCCCTCTTTAATTCACTGCTCACCTCACCACTAACCCTCCTCACTCCTCCAGGCCTACCCAAAAGGATTGATCCGTTCAAGGGCACCTACTCTACCCTAGACTCTGCCTGGGAAGTGGGCTATTCGGTGATGCAGAAGTTGAAGTAGGCCCATACATGGGTAGTGACCACCTCCCAGTGTTCATCCATCTAGGAGGCAATGTTTCCCTACCAATCTCCCTCAGACCACGCTGGCTCTTAAATACAGGAAAATGGGAAGATTTTAATGCAGATGCCGCCGCAATACAAACTCCCACATCCCCAAGGTACACCCAACTAAACGGCCATATGAAAAGGACAAGAAAACACCTCAAACAGAACACACCTCTTCAATGTGTCTAAGATGAATGAAAAGTTTGAAGGACTATATAGAATCATGAGAGTCTGGGAGAATGGTGTGATGTATGTTTTGGAGAGTTTGAATGAAGGTGCGACTGAGAGAGTGCAGGTTATCAGAGTCAGTTGAGGAGGTGGAGAGAACCTCCTGACTACCTGGTGAGCCATCCGGTGTATGAACTCTGCAGAGAAAGAGATAAGGTGCATGATGATGAGATGGAGTGTGATAGTATGGATCTGTCTGGGAAAGAACTTGTCTTGGTCTCGAGGAGTAGAAAGCGTACAAAGAAGAGTGAAAGGAAGAATGCAAGTAAGTCTGAGCAGAGTCTTTCTGGTATTAGGGAGCTTGAAAGAGAGATTGAGTGTTTGCATAAGAAGGTGAGTGATTTGGCTAATGTAAGTAGATGAGTGAGTGAGCTGCCTGTGGCTGATTTTTCTGGTTTTGGGAACAATATGAATAATAATGTGCTTGGAAAGATCAACCTAGTGTGGCTGATTTTTCTGGCTTTATGAATGGTAAGAGTAGAGGTGAGTTTGATGTGGGAAATGAAGAGGCTACTGACTTTTCTTGCTTCTGGTGGGAACCAGTTGAAGGGGTTTCTGCTGTAACTGCTGAGAGTAGAGGGGATGTGAGTTATTTGTCTGTTTCGCAAGAGTGTTGTACCTTGAGTTGGATGAGAGCCGTGAGTGAGGAGCTGATGAGTGGGGGTATGAAGAGTGAAGGTCCTGAACGGAAGAGTATGAAAGAGTTCTTTCAAGAGATGGGAGAGCTAGTGATGAAGGCTAAGAGTATGGTGTATTGTGAATGACTGTGGTTGAATGGTCTAAGGGAGGAGAGATGTGGTGGAGCGGATGTGAGTGTGTGTGTGAAGGGCTATTCTCTCACCCCTTTTCCAATACCCTCTCCCTCCCTCTGTAAGAATGTGTGTGTGAATGGAGAGATTTTTTGGGGGGAAGGGGTATTTATAATATATTTATTTGATTTTATGTTTTGTCTAAAATGTTTTTTTCTCTTCCTCAGATAATTTTTTTTATTTTTTACCTCCACTTTATTAAATTTCAATAGATAAATAATACCTTTCTCTTGTAAAGAGTGGCTGGTATTGTACAATTTTGAATATTACAAATTGAAATTATTGTACGTCCCATTTGAAGGGAGGGCTTTGATAGCCTCTAGAAGCGACCAGATCGCAATATTGTAAGAGCTTGTAGGTGCCAGCTTTTTTGATAAGATCCAGGCAAAATTATTTTGGTTGGATCCAGAGTGTAAGCCTCTCTTATAGGATTACATACCGGTTTTGTTTGCTCATTTATCTCTTTTTGCTTCTTCTTCTGTAAATATTTTTGTTTTGTTAGTTTAACTGATTCCCTCTTGGACTCTTTAGATAAAACTTCATTTGGTTATAGGACTGTTATTTTGATCTTGTATATCTTGTATATATTGTAATTGTAAATTTATCACTCATTTTTTGTTTGTTTGCATAAATGAGATCTCTTGTAAATAAATATTTACCCCATATTTTTTGTAAGTAAAGGACTGCACATACAATCTGTTTCATTTCTCCCTTGATTTCTCACATCCGAAATAGTGTAAGAAGTGAGTTAAGAACATAAGAACATAAGAAAAGAAGGAGACTGCAAAAGACCATTCATGGCCTACACTTGGCAGCTCCTGTTCCAGCAACACACAAAAGATTTCTTACCAGGAAAAGTCATCAACATTGTCACCCTTTACAGGAGTTCGTCAGATCTAATCTACAATATACATAAAATGCATCCAGAGGATTATGTCCATTCATGCAACCGCAAAATATAATCTTCCCACTCCTTAGAAAAATATATACATATGTACATAAAAAAAAGTCAGTCCCATCTAGCAGCTTCATCCATATATTTATCTAATCTATTCTTAAAACTACCCAGAGAGGAGGCTTCTATCACATGTCTAGTGAGCCTATTCCATTCATCTACCACACGATTTGTAAACCAATTCCTCCCAATCTCCTTCCTAAACCTATACTTATCAAGCTTAAACGCATTGCTACATGTCCTGTCATGTTCACTAAGTATAAGAACCTTACCCATATCCCCTTTATTATATCCTTTTACCCATTTGAAGACTTCAATCAATTCCCCTCTGACTCTTCTCCTTTCCAATGTATGTAGATTAAGTTTTCTGAGCCTTTCATTATAAGGTAAGTTCCTTAGCCCACCAATCATCTTTGTCATCCTTCTCTGCACAGACTCAAGCAAATCAATATCCTTCCTATAATATGGTGACCAAAATTGTACTGCATAGACTAGATAAGGCCTAACTAGCGCCAGATACAGTTTTAGAATGACTTCAGCACTCTTATTGCTTACACTCCTCCTAATGAATCCCAATATCCTACTAGCTTTATTCTTAGCATTTAGGCATTGCTTTCTAGGATGAAGGTCTGAACTTACCAAAATACCCAAGTCCCTCTCACAATTGGTCCTCCCTAAAATTCTCCCATTTAATTTATAACTATTCAATGGATTATTTCTACCTATACTAAGTACACTACATTTGTCTATGTTAAACTTCATTTGCCATTTATCGGCCCAATTGGACATAATGGTCAATTCCTCCTGCATTACAACAGCATCAGAATCAGCCCTAATGGCCCTACCTAGCTTAGTATCATCAGCAAATTTACTCAGGTCACTACTTATACCTATGTCAAGATCATTAATATAAATTAAGAATAGCAAGGGACCCAAAACAGATCCTTGCGGAACTCCACTGCTAACACCCCCCCCACTCAGATTTAACTCCATCTATACTAACTCTTTGCTGTCTGTCACCAAGCCATGACTGAATCCACCTAAATATACTGCCATCGATCCTGTGTGCTTTAACTTTGCTCAGAAGCCGTAAGTGTGGCACTCGATCAAAAGCCTTGCTAAAGTCCAAGTATAAAATATCATAGTTTTCATCATTATCTGCTGCTTCATACACCTTACTATAAAAAGACAGCAAATTAGTCAGACAGGATTTACCCTTACTAAAGCCATGCTGTGATTCTTTTATCAACTTATGCTTATCCAAGTGATCTCTAATATTCCTTGCTATAATAGATTCCATCATTTAACCTACCACTGATGTCAAACTTACTGGTCTGTAATTAGACATATTTGTTTTATCCCCTTTCTTAAATATAGGTATCACATTAGCTTTCTTCCATGCCACTGGCACAATGCCACTCTCCAATGATTTTCTAAAGATGCATGCTAGGGGCTCACTTAACACATCCTTACATTCTTTCAAAATTCTAGGAAAAACCTCATCAGGACCGAGTGCTTTACTACTTTTGATTTTATCAATTTCCTTTGTCACTATCTCCTTTGTGATCAAGATATCCTTTAATTTCTCTTCATCATTACCCCAAAAGATCACTGACACCTCGGGTATATTTAGAGTATCCTCCTGTGTAAATACTGAGAGAAAAAAGTCATTTAGCATTCCAGCCATTGAGTCCCTATCACTCACTAATTCTCCATTGGAATCTATAAGTGGGCCTATTTTATCTCTAAACTTAGTTTTGTATAATTGATAAAAACTTTTAGGATCTTCCTTTGCCCTATTTGCCACTTTAATTTCATAATTTCTCCTTGCTACTCTAATTAACTTTTTAACATCTCTTGCTAGTTCATTATATCTGCCTTAAGTGATCCTCTCCATTTTTTATTTTCCTATAAATGCCTTTTTTATTGCCAATATAATGATTAATTTTATCTGTCATCCATTTTGGGTCATTATTTTTAGTCTAATCTCCTTATATGGAATGTTAATCATCTGAGCTGTAATTAATTGCTCAATTATTCTTTCATACTCGTCTATCTCTTCCTCCTGGTGATTATTGTCTCCACTAACTGATATCATTGAATCTATTCCTGATTTGATTTCATTGCCTGGTTTCTGTACAACTGCCTCCAGGTAAGTCCTTAGCCCATTATAATTTGCTCTTCTAAAGTCATGAATTTTAACATTGTTCATGCTACTATCAATACCATTCCATTTCATCTTGAATCTAATTTCACAATGGTCACTATTACCCAAATTTCCTCCAATCTCAGTATCCTTAATAACTTCTTTCCTATTTGTCAGAACTAAATCCAGTATATTATTACCTCTAGTGGGTTCGTTAATAATCTGCCTCAGAAAATTATCTTGGACAACATTCAAAAATTCCTCAGCCTCCTGATCACCCACAAGAGCTTCCCAGTCTATATTTCTGTAATTAAAATCGCCCATTATACACACATGCTTACTTCTACATGCCTGTTCTATCTCCTGCCACAGAAGATTTGAAGCTTCCTTACTAAGATTTGGTGGTCTGTATAATAATCCTATGACAAGCTTGTTTTTACCTTCCTTTACATTTAGCCATAATGACTCTGTGTTATCATCTAATTTAATTGTACTGTTTACACAACACTGGAGATTATCTTTAATATAAATAATAACCCCTCCTCCTCTCTTCCTATTCCTATATGTATGGAACATGTTAAAGCCCTCAATCTCAACCTCAGGTTTAAAGTGATTACTTGCCAAATCAAGCCATGACTCTGTTATCGCAATTATATCAAAATTCTCTTCACTCGCTAACGCTCTTAAGAGATCTATCTTATTCCTTATACTCCGACCATTTGTGTAGTATATTTTTAAGGTTTTTTTATTATTCCCATCTTCATTGCATCGTGCTTTTTATTCCTAGTTATCTGATCATTCACTTGTGCATTAGTCCCCCCTATAACGCATTAGTATGCCCTCCCCCATAGCTATTCCTCTATCTCTGCATCCCTTCCATTTCCTACACCTGCCCTCTATTCCTGTTATTTCCTTACCTCTAACAGCTTCTAGTTTCCCCCTCGTAAGGACCTAATCACACTATCCAGCTCCCCCCATAGAACCTCAACACCTGCCCGACTAAGATGGAGCCCATCCATCGCATACAACCTCCTATTCCCGTAAAATCCACCCTAGACATCTACAAACACCAATCCTAACTCCTCACACAGTCCTTTCACAAATTCATTCAAACCAATTGCACGCAACAACCATTCTACCCCCACATCCAATCTAAGAAGCACACCAGAAACAACACCTTTTACCCTGCTTTTACTCATCCTTTCAACTAACCTTTTATACTGCTCACGTAACTCACATGTACCCACCTTCTTTACATCATTCACTCCCACATGCGTAATCACAACTGCATCCCTGTCACACCCAGAAACCAGCCTATCATACCTCTCACAAACATCACTTACACCAGCACCCCACAGACAAACTCTCATTCCCTTCCACTTGCTATCACTCAACTTCCTATCTAAATACCTAATCTGAGAGTCACCCATCACTAGCACCTCAGTCATTTTCCTATTCTGTCTTGGCCTAACATTACCCTCCCTCCTGCTCTCAGACACACTATCACCCATCCTGCTTTCATCCACAATCACACCAGGCAAATCACTTTCACACTCTTCCTCTCTCAGGACATTGAATCTGTTAGTTAGCCTAACAGGTTCTATGTCCTTCCTTTTCAAACACCTAATCTGTCCTAACTTATCTATCCTATCCATTTTCACCCACCATTCATCATCACTCACAACTTCCACACTGTTCCCAGTCCTAGCCCTATCTTCCACCCTCTTAGCACTAATCTCACCCTTCAATTGCACACTTGCATCTCTTCTCACCTCAAACACCAAATCATTCAACCTCCCCTTCCAGAAAACACACACGGCATTCAGTTACATTCACTCTCCTTTCAACTCCACATGCATCACACACCACATACACACTACTTTCAAACGGCATGCTCTCACCATCTATACAAACAGCCATACTCTCAGAAATTTACTAAGGATAAAGTTAACACTCACCAAAAAAATTCTTGCTCAGGATTGCTGCCAGTTATCTTCCCCAAAAGTATTAATCACTAATGTATTTATTACACAGTGATTGATGTATTAAATAAATACAAGAAAAACTACACACCCAAATCAGTATTATATCCCAATCTTACAATGAAAATCAGGAGCTTCCTGTAAGACAACCTTCCAGAATAAAGCCAGACAGCCAACTGACAAAGCCAGATTTTCAGCCTGCTACAAAGTAAGTGAAAAGCATTTTCCATTTTATTTTCATTTTAAAGGTTTTGATTAATTTAAGGGATTTTTTAAATGAACAACAAAAATGGTGCCTTGTAGATTTGAACAATGACTCAAATGCACATGAATATGCAGGTTTAAATGGAACATAAACTTCATCTCAATAGATTTCGGCTGTAAAATATAAACATTGGCGGCTAATAAAATGTTAAAGTAAGGACACTATCAGGATCTTAAATTACCTTAATATAACATAATTTCATTAATGACAAAAGCCACAAAAGCCTCTCAAAGGTCATTTGCATCTGTCAAAACCCACCCACAAAATGCATCCATAGGATTGTGTCAGATCATACATCTACAATATACAGTGGGCGCAAAGGAAATGTTAACATTAAGAATTTTTAGATAATTAAGCACAAAAGTACATTTCAAGTTTGTTTTATTGGGTCCTTTTACTTACATTTCTTTACATTTAGTACTTTGTCATGTTCCCACGGGTTTTCAACACCTCTTGGATCATCTTGGGCATGGATGTTGCAAGATTCTTGAAGTAGGAGCCGTCCACAGCTTAATGAGTGTCTCCTTCAGGGCGGCGATCGAGGTGGGCCGAGACTTAGCCACCTCATTTTTCATTTGGTTCCAGGCATTCTCTAGGGGGTTTAAGTCGGGGGAGTTGCCTGGCCAGTCCAAAACCTCGATGTTCTGCTCATTAAGGAAGTCTTTGACAGCTCGTGCATTGTGTGCAGGGGCTCCATCGGTGACGTTCTTGGGGAGGAAATAGACCACCCCTTTCCTTCTCCCCACTGAAGCATCCCCAAACCATGACGCCATCGGGGTGCTTCACGGTCTTTACGGTGTAACGGTGGTCATATCTGCTCACATCACTGGGCCGCCGCACCACTTTCGAGCCATCCCTGATGAGCCGAAAACTGCTCTCGTCATTCCACATGACTTTCTTCCACTGCTCTGGTGTCCAATCTTGATATTTCTTCGCGAAAGCTAGCCGATTTGTCTTCATACCCTCTGTCAGCAGCAGAGGTTTCTTGGCGGCACGGCGGCAGGGCAAACCCAGGTCTTTTTGTAGCCGGTGCTGGATCGTACGAATAGCGACGTTGTGGAGCAAGTCAGGATGTTTACCCTTCAATTCCGCTGCTTTTATCGAAGGGTCCTGCTTCACCTCACGTAGCAAAACCTTGTCAGTCCGAGTAGTTGTCTTCTTCTTGCCCCCAGAGCCAGGTTTGCGAGGCGGTGTGGTGCCGGGAGGGAGTGTGGTGGCTGTTTTTTTTAGCTTAAAGAGTGACACACGGCTCATGTTCAAATCGGCAGCTACACGCTTTACTGGCACTTCCTGATCAATTAGGGTTAGGGCACGGGTCTTCTCCCCCCTTGCTTCATTATCAGCTTACTACGCCCCATTGCGATGGTATGGTGGTGTCTGGTAGCGCGTCAAAGTCAGCAGAAAGGTGAAAAAGATGTGGTCTGTGGGGCAGCGTAACACAGATGTACACTGTCTGAGCTCTGCGAGCACACTTAAACTAAGCCTGGCGGGAAGTTTCATGGAGCCCTGGCTGCAGCTACATGCGTCATACCAAGTTCCTCCCACTACTTATATGGTGGGAATGCGGTAAAAAAGTTAACCGCAAAATTTGAGTTAACATTTCCATTGTGTTTAAAAGGTAAACATTTCCTTTGCGCCCACTGTATAATTTAAACAATCCATAGGATTGTGTCCGATCATACATCTACAATATACAATTTGAACCATACACAGGAATGTGTCAAAAACAAAAGGTAACATCATCAAGACTTGCTAAAATCCACCTTATGCATCCCAGAATAGATTTTAAAAAGCTCAATCATATCTCCAAAAACACATCTTCTTTCAAATGAGAACATATTTAATACCCTCAGTCTATCTTCATATTCAAGGGGCTTCAGGGAAGGTATTATTTCTGTTGCCTGCCCTCCTTTGTACCGACTTGTATACAGTACTATAAATGTGGCCTGACATATGAGTTGTAGAGTTTAAGGATAACTTCTTTACTCTTGTAGCTAACATTCTTCTTAATGTATCCTAGTACCCTATTTGCTCTATTTTTTGCCTCAATACATTGCTTAGAAAACTTCAGTTACTTAACTACATACTATGCCTAAGCCCTGCTCATCCTCAACTGAATTAAGCCAATGCCCATCCATTTCATAGCTAAATTCCCTATTATTCCTTCCCATGTTAAGAACTTTGCATTTTTAAGGTTAAAAGTTATTTGCTACTTCTGAGCCCAACCTAATAACTTATTTAAGTCACTCTACACTTTAAAGCTACCCTCAACTTCTTTGATTACAGCTGTCAATTTAGTATCATCAGCAAAAATTGACACTTTGCTATTTACAGCCTCCCCAAGATCATTTATATAAACTATGAATAATAAAGGGCCTAGGATGGATCTGAGGTACGCCACTGATAATGTCCATCCACTGTGACCTCACCCCATTCAGCACAACACTCTGTTTCCTGTCTTTCACCCATTTAGCTATCCAATTCAAAACTTTACCACATATCCTATGTATTTTTTTGCATACATTTTATTTTTTTATTTTTCACAAAAGTGAATACAAACATTGCATCACTGGAATTTCTTCAGCAATTCTTTCGTATGTATTCTGATCAACCAGAAACCAATAAATTAACTGAATTATTTTTTCCCTCCAAGGTGCACTTCAGAAAAAAAAGTTTCGTTCAGAGCAGAATGGCAAAAAAACAATTGTGGTCATTTTTCCCAATTTCCCAGTCATGTTTAATTTTGACCCCTAAAAAAGTAAATAATTTTTTTCAATTAGAAATCGAGAAGACTTAACAGTTGTGAGGAGTAACCAGGCAAATTTGACAAGCAATATCGGATATACAAGCACGGGCTGAAGCCATTGTAAAATTAATTAACAGACTAAAGGTCTCAGAGATATTCATTAGACTAGGAGTGGGGAAAAGTAGTCTTGGTTTAATTACAAAAACTTGACTAATTAAAGAAGGATAGAAGGGTAGTTTGGAAGGGGGAAAGAAAGGATGTATAAAAAAACTAAAATAAATGTGTACCACCCCTCCCCCCAAAAAATTTGGGGTGATAAAAATAACATCATTGAACTAGGAACAGTGCAAAGTAGTTCCAATTTAATTAAAAAAGTTTAAGTAATTAAACAAGGATAGAAGAGAAAAAAGATTCTGGGAACAGGAAAAGATATTTTGAGAGGATGGGTGGTAACGTGTATTGGAAGCGTGGCAGTGACCCCCTTGACCCACACTACCTTTGTGAAACCGTAAAACCCCCCAGTTCATTAATGGTATGGGGTTGTTTCTCAGGCAGGGGCTTGAGGAAGCTTGTTGTGTTGACTGCCAACATTAAAGTCAACCAGTACATTTATTATGAGCTGCTAAATGAACATCTGGAGGACTGCTTTGAGTTAACAGGTGCAAGCGTGTTCCAACAGGATGGTGCCCCCTGCCACACTGCCAAATCTTTTATAACCTGGCTCAAAGACTGTGAGATGAAGTTCATTGATGATTGGCCCGGTAACAGTCCAGATTTAAACCCAATTGAGAACCTTTGGCAGGTGGTTAAACAAGGGAAGGACGTCAGCACTCTCCCTAAGCTGGAGAAGGAAATTAGGGCTTGTTGGGATGCTATACCTACCCAGAAGCTACATGATCTTGCTATATCCATGCCACGATGCATGAGGGATGTCAAGAAATGCAAAGGATGCCCAACAAAGTATTAAGGGTAAGATTAATATTCTTTATGACACTTATCATGCTGCAACTTGTCTGACATGCACCCGGCCTAAACTTTTGTCAAGCACTGTATTTTGAACCTAATACAATCTTAGAGCCCTCGGCTCCAGGGGCAGCCCAAAATAAAACCTGACCATAGACGCTTTGATCCTTTTGGGTCAAAGGTCGACCCTGAGTTTGATTACGACCGATTTTTAGTCTTGAAAGTGAACGATAGTCCTCTTAGTAAGGCTGACATCTTTGACGTCTACGAGGATTTTGTTGAGAAATGTGGCGAACCTGCCCAAATGTGGCCATGTAATGATGGCGCATTGATAGTCGAGATGAAATCAAGCAAGCAGCATCATCGGATTAAGACCCTACAGTCTTTAGCTTCTGTCGACATGTCCTCTGCTTCGCACCCAGCATTTAACACTAGTAAAGGTGCTATCCGATCGGGAGAGTTAATAGATTACGATGTTGACAGGCTGGTATCAAAACTTACCAATCAGAAGGTTGTAAGTGCCCACCGCATTTCCAGGTCACCATAATCCTGACCTTCAACATCCCAGTCAACCCTTATGTTGAAAATACACGACGCTTCTTTCATTGCCAAAGCTTTGGCCATGTAAGCAAGTTTTGTAAACAGGCAAGGTTGTGTGTGAATTGTGGATCGGATTATCACGGGACGCCCTGTTCTCAACAGCCGTGCTGCCCTAACTATGGTAGAGAACATCCTGCAACATCACAGCAATGCACTTTCTTTCTCTATGAAAAAGAAGTCATGGCCATTGGAAACAAGAACAGGGTCAGTTTTAAAGATGCCAGAAGAGGAGTAAAGGAGATGTATGTCCAACCTAGTGTGAGCTTTTCTGATGCTCTGCGTTCTACCGGGCCAAAGAAAGGGTGAAGCCAGAGACCTCCTACTGATTCTCCTGTGCCAGCCCAGATAAGTCCTCCCCATCCTAAACCTACATCTCCTTGTGATGAACACTGTTGGTCAGCACCTAACAGTGCTTCTGAGGTTACCAACAAGAAGAGGAACCTTCCATCCTCTCCTGGTTCCCCAATGGTGGTTAAGCACCTTGCTACCGCTCCAGAACATGTGGATGTTGATCATGTTGGTCCTTAGGTCAGGTGGTATCCATTCCACTCCTAAAGAACCAAGCTCTTCTTCAGCTCTAAAGCCAGTTATCACTCCCCCCCTCCCTTGTTGATACTGCTTTGGAATTTCTTCGATCCCTGAATGAGAAGGAACCAACCTTTGCTCCTTCCCAGGAGCCAGCTGTTGTAGAGGTTACCCCCTAATCTGAGGAGGACTCTCAAAAACTGACTCCACATCCTTCTCTATCAGCATCGAATTCACAACTTTTGCCGATGTCCTCGCCACCACCATCGCCTCTACCATCCCAACCAATACCACCAGCTGTGTCAACATTGCCTGTTCCCTCGACACCTGAACTGACCCCTGGAGTTGCTTCCATTTCTGCTTCTCCAGTGAAGACAGTTCTCTCTTACAGCCACTTATCAAAATCTGATGTGCCACCTCTTAAAGAAAAACCAAAGGCAAAACTCAAGTTTCTAATGCCTCTTTTGTCATACTCCAAGCCTAAGGCTAGTATGACACGAACTACTTCCACTGGTAGGTCAAATCCAAAATCTCCTACCCCTAAGGGTAGGAAGAAATCTACCATTATGCTTAAACGGTAACAATGTTTCCAATTATTCATGGGAACCTCCAACGTCTCTTCCTTAAATGGGAAGAGTTCAAGCTCCTGCTTAAGGATTACAATCCCGATTGTATTGCTTTACAGGAGACTTGCTTGGGTACTCACAGAGTATCCAATATTTCGGGTTTTATGGGCTATTATAAGAACCCTGGAGAACCAATTCATGGTTCCGCTGTCTTCGTTAACAACATGGTTCCCCACAACCAGCTCTCTCTTAACACAGATTTGCAGGCGGTTACTGTCCGCCTGTTTTCCAGTCGCCATTATTCGGTCTGTTCGCTGTATCTTCCTCCTGGCGAGGAAAGAGATACAACTGTTTTAGCTAGAAAGTTAGTTAATTTAATTTCTCAACTCCCTCCTCCTTTTTTATTGATTGGCGACTTTAATGCTTCCTACCCCTTTTGGGAGGACCATGATAACAACCCTAGAGGAAATATGATTGAGAGATTTCTGGGCACTAATGATGGCAGCCACACATCATTTCACATTCAGACGAACAGCTTTACATGTGTGGACTTGTCTCTCTGTTCACCAAGCTGTAGCGCTGATTTTGACTTGGCAGTGGATCCTGACTTGCGAGGCAGTGATCACTTCCGCATTGTAATAACACCATGTACAGGTGGTCTTCCTCCACCACCTAGCAACAGATGGACCTCCTCCACCACCTAGCAACAGATAGACCTCCACCACCTAGCAACAGATGGAATACAAAAAAAGCAAACTGGCCCAAGTTCAGGCACCTCTCGAGCCATGATGGGTCCTTCCCTCATGAAGTTATTAAAGTGGCTATTGATGATCTTCTAGCCCACGTCAATCATGCAGCTAATTCCTCTATCCCGCTCTCCGGCTCAACTGCTCGTGGACCACAATTGCCCTGGTGGTCTGCTGAATGCTCGAGAGTTGTCACTGAATGAAAACAGGCTTGCCGACGTTACCATCGGTGCCTCACAATGGTAAAGTACGAGCAAGGGCAGCACGGCGACGCACCCTTCGACAAGCTCGAAAGACCTCGTTGGATGGTTACATCGCATCGTTATGTTGACAGACCCCTGTAGACAAAATCTGGAAGAGGGTCGAAAAGCTATTGGGCAAATCCAATGGCTTTACAGCTCCCAACATTGTTCAGGCAGGAGAATTGTTGGGAGACTTGTCCCATATTTCCGATGTTTTGGCCGGATCGTTTGCTAATATTTCAAGCCCAGACAACTATTCCATCCAATTCCAGCGCTTTAGGCTCCAACAGGAGCAGCATCCTATCAACTTTATGGAGCCTAACATGGATAATGAGCCTTATAACCGGCTCTTATCTATACATGAGCTCCATAATGCACTGAATCAAGCACTGTGGATCCACTGCACCCGGATCGGATGGCATTTCTTATGATATGATTAGGAATATGCATCCATCCTTCCTCTCACATTTGCTGGACATCTATAACTCCATCTGGATTAGGGGCTGCTTCCCTTCTATGTGGAGGGAGGCTGTGGTTTTACCTTTCCGAAAACCAGGAAATGATGGGACGGAACCCACCCATTACCGCCTCATTGCCCTTACGAGTTGTCCATGTAAATTTTTTGAGAGGATGATAAATACAAGACTCGTCTGGTTTTGGGAGACAAACCACCTTATATCTCCCTCTCAATCAGAGCTGAGAAAAAAACAGAATACCTTCGACCTCACCGTAAGGGGCGCGGAGATTTGCCATCCTGGCCGCCGTGCTGACGGGACTCAGAACCCCGTCCGAACCCAGCTTAGCCTCTTCTCCTTCTTTCAGACAGCCTGTATTTCTTCCTAATTCGTCGCTTTTCATACAACCTCTCCCACAACTTTCTCTGGTCAGCATCTAATTTCACAGGGCAGATGCTGACCTTCTTCTCAGCCAACCGTCCCGGATCGGTGCTGAGGGAGGAGGGGACAAAGTTCCCTAACCCCTGAGCTCCGGTCTGGGGTGGTTGGTTTTTAACAACCTGCTTCATCCCCACCATACCTTCCTCACATCCCTTTTCCTTTTCTCTTCGCACACTATCAATTTTACGCCGCGCCCAAGGTGGAGCCGCCATGCTGAAGGTCTGCCAGGTCACCAGGCGGGAGGGCTGGCCTTAAATGGCGGCACCTAGCTGTGCCAGGCCCGTACGCACCCCTTGCAGAGCAGGCTACTGTGAGGGGTGATGAGCGTTTGCTTCCCGTAAGAAAAAGAGGGTCACCATGCCCAATGATGAAAGAACAATTTTTCTTCCCTCAATTTTCCCCTGTCCATCATCGGAGCCACCCTCGGGGCAGCTCCACAGATAAAATGGAGGTCCCCCCCATCCTCCATGTGCTTGCGCAGGGGATCCTCCAAATTTCTCTAACCGGAGAGGAGGCTTACTCCTCTCTTTTGCCTGCGGGTGTAGGGGACTCTCCTTTACCCCCTTGGCTGAAGGTGCCTTCGGGCACCTCCATTTTTCCAGCGAAGGCACCTCCATCTTTCCAGCGGCAGTCCTCTCTTTACTTTACAAGAGGGCTGCCAAGAAAACCAGCAGGCACCCCATAGCCAACTGCTCTCCATTGAAGCGGCTCGGTAGGGCAAACCCCCTTAGGGGGGAGAGGGAAGCCAGGCCCTTTCGGTCGCTTCCCTCAAAAACCTGCTGGCTAGAATTTTAAACCTAGCGGAGGTCAAGGCCTGTGCCTCCCCAGACATGATTAAAGACGCTGCTACCAATACGACCTGTGATGTCCCAGGGGCGGATGGCCAACTGGAGCCCCTCCCCCTGAGATAGTTATGGTTCTTGAGGGAACCCAGCCTCAGAGTGTAGGGCCTTCCATGGGAGCGAATCCGGGCTCGGTGCTCGAGTCCGCCCTTATGCAAGGTCCTCCTCAAACGGCTAGGGTTTCCAAGGCAGTACAACGAGGAGAGGGATTTCCCCCGACCGGTGCCCCTGCGACTTCCAGGACCTTCTTCATCTCGGAGAAGGACCTGCCTGAGGTTGTCCATCTGGCCTAGGGGCTCCTGCCGGCGGAAGGGAGAAGCGGGTTCATTCCCCCCTCCTCTCCTAAAAAGAAAGAAGAAGAAAAAATACTATAAAGACTCGGGGCTCCTCTCCAGCCGCGGGGACTGCGGGGACGGATGGGTCTGCTGCTTCGGTAAGCGACCAAGCCAAGATCGGCACATTCGGCCCCTCTGCCCCCCCGGGTGCGGATCCCTTGACGAAGACCAAAAGAGCGCAGGGCAAAGCCTCGATGACATCGCAGCTCCTCATTCAGAGGTTACCCAGCATTTTCGAGCCCGCTGGCTTTAAACGCTTCCTCGTTATCCGACCCACTGATGGCAGAATGTTGGCCTCGGGCAACATGATCCATTAGAGGAGAGCTTTAGCTAGTATAATTCGTACAGAGCCGAAGGTGACCCGGACGGGAGGGAGCCTTCTGGCGAATGCGGCGAGTCCCTCCGAGGTGGCCAAGATAAGTGCTCTTCGGACTCTTGATGGTACCCCGGTGAGTGTGACGCCGCACTCTACCATAAACTTTGTGAAAGGAGTAGTTTTGCGAGGAAACTCGTTGACTACTCCATGGAAGATATCACTAGAGCTGGCCGACCACGCGGCGGTCAAGGTCGAGTGTGTGATAAGAAAACAGCGAAGGGCCTCGAGATCCACCCCTCCACTCTTTGTCACGTTGACTGTGACAAGATCCCTGAGTCGGTGCGTGCCGGTTGCTACCGCTACCGCGTGAAGGCATTCGTGCCACTGCCGCGGCGGTGCTATTACTGTCACCGCTTCGGCCATACGAATCGTTCATGTAGACGTGCAAAGTCGGGGTCACCGGAAGTATGTGTAAATGGCTCCAAGGCCGCACACGATAAGTCCAAATCGTGTGTGGTCAATTGCGGACAGCCGCATCCGCTTCTTCGAAGCAATGGGGTGCATATTTCCTTGACAAAGAAATCCAGGCCGTTCAGGCCCAGGATCGACTCTCTTTCCACGAGGCTAAGGACTTGGCCCTGGCGCGCCCGGCTCTGCCTGGGACGACATATGCCTCAATAGTTAGAAAGGCACCCTCTGCTCCTGCCCCATCCAGGCCAACGAGCAGGGTTGTTTCCGCGCCCATTCGGAGCCTTTCGGCGGTTCTACTCAACCCGGGCGCAACCTGGGTGAGCGAGGCATGGCCTTTCTGTTAGATTTATTCAACAGGATCTGGGTGGAGGGTCTCCTCCCGGATTCCTGGTGAATCGCTACTGGGCTCGCCTTTCGCAAACCGGGGAGAGATCACTCTACTTCGGCCGGTTTCCGCCCAATCTCTCTAACCTCCTGCGTGTGCAAGTTGATGGAGAAATTGTTAAATGTTAGATCAGCCTTTTTCCTGGACAGCGGAGGCCATGTGTCCGTTTTGGCTGACTCTACACATGTCTTGTCATGTTTGGTAAGGTGGTGTTAGAGGACGACCAGGTGATTTCTAGTGCAACCACAACAGTCATGGGACTAACAGTGTTATGGGCTACTCTCAACTGGTACACCCGCACAGTGAGGTTCTCTACCAGGTCTCCCAAGGACACAATCCTCTTCTCTTAGGATATGACAAGTTCTGCGAGGTCAAGTTGGGTCATGTCCCCCTTTTCACAACCGGCCTCCTGACTAGCCATCCTGCAGGTATTATTTCTGTATTTGATCAAGTAACTTTACCATGACTCAATACAATCCAGGAGGTTCCCTTTGGCACCGTGACAGCTAACTGGTCAGCAAGGCCTAATGTCTGGGGCTATTGAGGATTCCCAGGTCTGGGCACCACTTATGTTGTGGGTCTATCAGAACGATCTCATGGTTTGCCCAATTTAACCCGCTGAGTGTGTAATTAAACAGGCTATAAAATTTAATAATTGAATGGAATATTACAAGGTAGATAGTTGTTACAAATAAACCTGATTGGCTAAAAGATTGAATGCTACATATGTAACTAAGTTTGTTAAATTTAATTTGGTAGTCCACACACCAGTTCTCGCTGCTCCAGTATGAGTATAGTTTATCTGGGTCACACTCACTAATAACAAGATTCTTCAATCTTCAGCAAAAGGAAAGTGGGGGGGGGGGGGCATGACCTTCCTGAAAAGATAAAGAAAGCCGGGTCATTAGCAAAGTACTACCTAAATTCTAACACAAAAAGAAAAAACCCAAATTGAACATTCCTTAGCTAATATAGTAAAAGAACATAACTTCAAGCCCAGTCGAGGATAGAATATTTAAACTGTAAGGTGGGTTGCATTTGTTCAGTATGTAAATAGGCTTTGCACCAGGTTCTATTTTAATTTCAAGGGAAACTATACTGGTGCATCCTAATGGGTCTCTAGAAAGAGCAATCACATCCTTGATTGCTCTTTGTAGGTCGCATGTTTGTATAAATAAAGGCTTATAGCCTTTATTTATACAAACTATATGAATGAATGATTCAATAGATTGGGCTAAAAGAACATTACTAGTTATGTTACCCTTATCAGGAATGACAATATGAAAGTTTACCAAAGGTTGGTTTTCAGAATTAGCAATTTTAGCAGGAAAACAAACTTTTTTCCATGGCACCTAAGGTTACATTTTTTTTAGCATTTATATACAGACGAGATGCCTGCGATTCGGCTAAAACTACATTGGTTAAGGCAGTGAGGGTAGACTCTTGTCCTATATGGTTTGCATTCCACCCTTTTCAACTGCTGTACATCATTCTGCCTTGTTCAGAATTATTAGGCGTCACAGTACTGTGACTGGAGTTAAAATTAAGCGAGCTTCCTTAAAATGGATTACGAGAAGGCAGACCACGAACTTGTCTCACTTGGACCTTTAAGGGCTGCAACTTAGAATGACATCTGACTAAATGTCTGGCAGGAAATATTTCCCATTTGTTTTGAATAAAGAAATCATTGTGTAACAGAATATTGGGAATAAAATTTGCTCTATTATCATCAATGATGCAACAATGAGGTGGATAAATTGAGTCATTGGAAGTCAAAACTAAATCAATCTCTCCATAAGCGGGAATATGGTTGCCTGTAACGCCACTCAATTGCACAGTAGGCTTGGTTATAGTATATTTATGATTTGTATGATCCTGTAAGCGATTTACTGTTCATTGTTTAATTAAAGTGGAATGTGCGCCTGCGTCTAAAATGGCTTCAAAATCTAAATCATCTATATGAACTTTTAACAATTAAGTCTAGATCTAAGTTTTGTTTTTTCATTATGACCTCCATGACCGTAGAAGAATATGGGTCGTGGTTTGAAGGTTGGAAACGTGCCGCTAAAAAAAAGGTTGGTAGATAGAGTGGGGGTGTGTGGTGATACTCTGGCGGGATACAATGTACGTTCCACACATTTTTCACGGGTTTGAAACTTGAACTTTGGGTAAGCAAAAGTCCACTTCTGGCAGCAAAGGAGACAGATACACAACCTTCTACCTTAGGTAATTTATTTCTTCAAGATAATTTACAATGAAAATAATCATCAATATTTACAAGATAAATTATAAGTTGGGATACAAATATACGAATCAAGACAGCGCTGTCAGACTATGAGAAGACAAAAATATCTATTGAAGATCTTATTGGCCATATCAGCCTTACAAATGATACTCCAATTTACCAACTGTACAAAAAATTTCCTCAGCCATCTTTAATCCCTGGAAGGGAGGGAAATGGGAGGATAAGATGTCTTTCTAACAGGAAAGACGTCTAATGTTGGCGCACACTACGTGTAAAAGTTGGAAATGCCCTATCATAGTTCGTAGAGCAAGTTGAGGGTGTGCCACAGGGAAGTGTCCTCAGTGTCACCTGCTTCTCTGTCGCCATCAATAGCATTATCGCAAATCTCCCAGCTAAGATTTCCTCAACTCTATATGTGGATGACTTAGCGCTTATCTGTTCATCGCCCAGACTTCCATTTGTCATCTGTAAGCTACAGCGGGTTCAAAATACCGTAGCTAATAATGCTTCTTCCAAGGGCTTGCGCTTTTCCGCAGTGAAGACCAAGGCTGTCTACTTTTACAATCATAGATCGGTGACATGGGATCCTCCTCATCTGTCACTCTATGGTGTCCCTGTCGCCTTTGAGCCCCATTTTAGATTTCTAGGGGTGATCTTTGATTCAAGGCTTTCTTGGAGGCCTCATTTGGACGCTTTGAAAGGGTCTTGCATGAACAGAATGGACATAATGAAATTACTATCGCACACTTCTTGGGGAAGTTATCGACGCGCCCTGTGGCTTCTGTTTTCAGCATTGGTCCAGTCAAAGCTGGACTATGGGTCACAGGTGTGCTCCTCTGCCTCGCCGGCCATCCTTGGAAAATTAAATACTGTGCGTAACCAGAGAGTGCGCCTGGTTTCTGCAATCTTCAAGTCCTCCCCTGTGTGGAGTGTCTATGCAGAGAATGGGGCTCTTCCTCTTCCTTTTCACAGGCTCAAGTCTAACCTCAAATATCTTATTAGACTTGAGCAATAACCATGGCCCATGTATATGAGTGCACGTTCAATTTGCGAACAGTGGCCTCATATGATCGATTTCCATCCCTGGCTCGCCCCTTTGCTCTGCGCATGGCCGAGCACACGGACGTCTAAGGGAGTTTTCTGTTATTCCGTTTTCAATACCAAAGATTTCCCCATGGCTCATGGCACCTGTAGTGGTATGCAAGGGGCTTACTGTTAAGCCTAAGGATCAGTTCTTGCCTGTAGCCTTGAGAACTATGTATGATTATAGCGTACGAGAAGTGCAGCCGAGTGGCTTAAAAGCTTCGTTTGGATGAGTCGTTTTTGAGACTCAGGATGGCCGAGTGGATTCGCCGCTGGCTAACAGTGGTCCAGCAACGCGGGAAGCTGTTATTTTTTCTTTGCCCCTTTTCCTACTCCCCTTTATCTACATGATCAACACTCCTTCCACCATCGGCCTAGCACCTTTGTGTTCACCGACGCGTCCAAGTCATCGGACGGAGTTGGAGCTGCTGCCGTCTTCCCATCTCAGACAGCATTGGTTCGCCTACCAGGTGCAGCTTCTGTTTTCACCCCAGAACTTGTTGCTATTCGTGCAAAACCTTCAGTCCTCCCATGGCCACATACCATGAGACCACGTAGACTGGAGGTTATTTTGGGCCGACTGAGGTAAGGCCATTGCCGCCTCACTCATGTGCACTTGATGAATGGGCAGCCCCCACCTTTGTGCATGCTATGCGCAGGGTGCAGCTGTCCATCCTTCACATCTTTTGAGAAATCTTCGGAGGAGGATCTTCCCTTTCATTACTGGGTTGATAGCCCCCCAGTAGGTTCTGCCGGGCATCTTGTCTGACATTCATGTCTGGTGCGAATATATATATATTTTTTTTTAGAGCCCATCTGGCAACTGCCCACTTGAACATAAGTCGCCGGAAACACGACAGCCTAGAGCTAGGCTACTTTAAAATAAAAATATGTAAACATAACAATGATAAAATTTAAAAAAACTTAACAATTAGGAAGCAATCTCCAGCAGTGGGGGGGAGGTCCCCCTCAGACCGGTTCAGGAGCGTGCAACCTACAAAGAAAACGATATCAAACAAAAAACAAAACAAAAATAATAGAACCTTCTTAAATAAAGGGGAGAAGCCCGGCCTCCCCCCAAAAGTCAACAAGTCCACAAGTCAATGTGCACGAACTCGTCCCGAGTACAAGGGACAGGTGGTCGCGACCCCGCCCATCCCGGTACCGGGACAGGTATCGTGCGCGAAGATCACCCAGACTGGAACATTCGACAGAATGTGCCGAACAGTCTGGGGGATGACGCAGTCGTCGCAATAGGGCGCTGGTGAGCGCTCCATCAGATAGCGGTGCATCACACGAGTGTGCCCGATTCGGAGACGACAGAAAGCGACCTGAAGCCGTCGCCTCATGGGGGAATAGGTCCATGGGAACAGTCGCGGCGCAATGGCACGCAACTTTAAGTTCCCTTCGACCTTCTCCCATCTTCTTCTTCTTTGCCAAGCAGTCCGAAGAGCTGCCCATATTCCTGCCATGTAGTCGGTGTGAGGAAGAGCGAAACGCTGGTCCGGTCGCAGAGTCCTCGCGGACTCTTTGGCGCCCTCATCGGCGCGGTCATTCCCCGCAATTCCTACATGTCCAGGAACCCAGCCGAAGATAATCTTTACATCTGCCCGGCTCGCCAAAACCGAGGCTTCACGGATATCGCGAACCAGGGGATGCAGAAATTCCAATGCCCCGAGAGCACTCAGGGCGCTTTGTGAGTCGCTATAGATCACAATCCGGTCTCCGAACCGGGCACGTCACGTAATCTCCTGTACCGAGGGGTGTATTGCCACCAGTTTGGCCGTGAAGACAGAGACAGCGCCTGGCAGAGCCCCGCTGACTTCAAACAGAGGGGATACGGCGTGGAAGCCGACCCCCTCTTCGTAATTGGAGCCAACCGTATACACTGGCACGGTTCCAGCGTGACACGAGGTGTGCTCCAAAAAGGTCGAACGCAATACTCCCGTGGCCGTACAAGCTTTGAACGCAGAGACGTGGCGACAAATAGCCAAATGTGGTACCCTCCAGGGTGGCGTACTGGGCAGAACCAGGGGCGCCACCGGACCGAAAACTATATCTAGCTCTCGAAGGAGTTTCCTGGCCGTAAACCCAAAGGGCTTAGGGTATGACTGGCGTCTCTCGGCGGCATAGGCACCGTCGAGATCAGCTCCGGATGCAGTGAGAGCTGTTGGTGACTGAGGGAGGCGCCGGGCTCGCGCGTACAGGCGAGTGATGCACTGCACATGGCGCAGAGCGAGTGGCATCTTTCCAGCATCGACCAACAGGCTCTGAATGGGGGAAGTGCGGAAGGCATCGGTCGCCAGGCGAAGGCTGTTGTGGTGGATCGAATCCACCTTCCGCAATAAACGCTCGGCGGCGGATGCATAAAACTCTCATCCGTAGTCGAGCTTCGAACGAACAAAGGATCGATAAAAAAAGTAGGGCAGTAGCCCTATCAGCACCCCAAGCGCTGAACGTCACGGGACGGAAAATATCCATGGTGCGGGTACAAGAGACCCTAAGGCTGTGAATATGAGCCTCCCAGTGAGGCGTCGGTTGAATACAAGACCAAAGAAACGGTGCGACTCAAGCACATCTAGGCGCAACCCCATTAATAAACAAATCTGGGTCGGAGTGAAGCCGTGGATGGCGGCAGAAGTGCACCACCTTAGTCTTGGCCAAAGAAAACCGAAACCTGTGTGCTTTGGCATAGCGAGAGACGCGGTTCAATGCCTGTTGGAGTCGACGCTCCAGAGTTGGCATCTGGGCCGCGGCAAAAGAGATCGAAAGGTCGTCCACGTAGAGCGTAGCGAGAAAACATCTCCCGGCAGCACCGAGGTGATGCCGTTGATGCTCAAGGCAAAGAGTGCGACACTGAGGACACTTTCCTGCGGGACACCCTCTTCCTGCTCGTTTGGGCCGGAGAGGGCTCCCCCCACCCGTAGGCGGAATTGACGATCTCGCAAAAATTCAGATATAAACATTGGAAGGCGTTCCCTCGCCCCCATCGTGTGGAGAGTCTCCATGATACTGTATCGTCATGCGGTATCATAGGCCTTCTCCAGATCGAAAAATACCGTGGCTTAGTGCTGTATACGAAGGAAGGCATCGCAGACGGCATTTTCCAGTCGGAGCAGAGCATCCGACGTGGAGTGGAACTTACGGAAGCCGCACTGTGCAAAAGACAGATGGCCTCCGCTGTCCAGAAAAAAGGCTAATCTAACATTTATCAATTTCTCCATCAACTTGCACACGCAAGAGGTTAGAGAGATTGGGTGGAAACCGGTCGGAGTAGAGTTATCTCTCCCCGGCTTGCGAAAGGCGAGCACAGTAGCGATTCGCCAAGAGCCCGGGAGGAGACCCTCCACCCAGACCCTGTTGAACAAATTTAACAGAAAGGCCATGCCTCACTCACCCAGGTGTCGAAGCATGGCGTACGGGACATCGTCCTGACCATGGGCGGTGTCCGCGCACGAAGCAAGAGCGGAGCGCAACTCACTCACAGTAAACCTGACGTTGAAGGGTTCTCTGCCTCTGGAAGTAAAGTCCAGCCGGCGGCCTTCCTCGACATGACGACGTACATTAAATGCTGGCGGAGCAGCATCCCGGCCAGAGAATGCGGAAAAAGCGGCGCGAAGGATTCGGCCACGGACGCGGGGTCCGAGATTGCGGTCTCATTCTCCTGGAGAACGGGTAGGGGGTACTGCGAGAACTTGCCCCAAATCCTTTTGACTCGCCTCCACATCTCTGCTAAAGGAGTCTTCCCGTTAAGTGAAGACACGTATGCCTGCCAAGAAGAGCGGCGGGCGTGCTTCGAAATATACCGGAACCTAGCCCTAGCCTGACGAAATTGAGCGACAGTGAAATCGTTCGGGCGGCGCTTATAGCGCATGTAGGCATAACACTTCTGTTTGAGGGCCGTCTCACACTCGGCTGACCACCATGGGAGTAGTCGGCTTGCAAAACGGCCAGACGTCCTAGGAATAGTTGTCAGGCCCACGGCGATGACGTTGCCGGAGAAGAACTCAACGGCCTCATCTACCGACCTAAACTCGACTGAGAATTCAGTCATTTCCTGAAATGCAGGTTACCGCGCCCGTGCCAAGCACCACCGAGGTTGTCTCTCAGTCCGCAGTTGCCCTGGAAAATGATATTTGAATGGGAAAGTGATCACTACCATGGAGGTCATCGACCACCTACCAATCAAAATTAGGCTGTGCATCCGAAGAGCACAAAGATAGGTCGAGGCAAAAAAAATGAAGCGGTTCTCGGCCAGTGATGCGTAAACTCATCCACGTTTAGGATACCCATCTCAAGCTCTTCGATCAGATCGGCAAGGACTTGTCCCCTGGGATTTATTGAGTAATCTCCCCAGAGAGGATGCCTGCCGTTCAGATCTCCAAGTAAGAGAAAGGGCCTCGGCAACCGTGCCACGACCCGGCGGAAGGTTCCCGCGTCGAAGTCAGCTCACGGTGGAATGTACGCATAAATGATAGTATACCTCCTATCCAGGTGCAGCTGTGTTGGGTCTCTTCTTCGTCTTGCTCTTGTGCTGCTGCCAAAGAACGGAGATCAAATGAGTCCACTTGGACCGAATTGATATTCCGAGATATGCAGTCAGCAACCACATTGTCCTCACCACGTACATAAGCTATTGCATTGACATACTTCAAAATTGCGGTCCAGTTCCGTTGTTGCCTGTCCGTTTTTGCACGTAGTGGCGAGGGTAAGGCAGAGACTAGTGGCTTATGGTCCGTGCATAAAGTCACTTTGGCGACCTTCGATCATATGCCTGAAGTGAAGCACAGCAAGATATTCAGCCAGGAGTTCCCTGTCATAAGTGGAGTACGCTTGCTGCGTCTCACTCAACTTCGCAGAGAAAAATGCCAGTGGCTGGGGAGACCCATCCACCATCTGATGCAGCGCAGCACCAACTGCTTATTGGGAGCTGTCCGTCACCAATTGGTACGGAGAGTTATTGGGTAATGGGTGGCTTAACTTAACGCAGTTCGCCAGGGCCTCCCTAGTAGCTTCAAATGCTTTTCGAGCAGCAGTCTTCTCGATGTCCGCTGGATTCATTGGAATCTGGTGGTAGGCTCGAACTAAATCCAGGCGAAAGAAGACTTTCTTGCCATGGAGATGGTCTACCATGCTCTGAATCCTTGGCAAGGGATATCTGTCCGCTTTGGTCTTCACATTGAGGGACCGAAAGTCACCCACAACTCTATACTCGCCTGGGGTCTTCTTATGCACCATGTGAATGGGTGAAGATCATGAAGATTTCGACGGCCGCACCACACCTTCTTTCAAAAGAGTCTCGAAAGTTGCTTTTGCAATTTGTAGTTTCTCCATTGGAAGTGGTCTGGGGCGAGCGAAGGCTGGCGGGTCGCTACCCGCCTCAATTGTGTAAACCACCGAATTAGCCGGTGGTGAACAAACGTCAACACACTTCGGGTTATACCCTCATATTTGCGGAGAACTGTCCTGCACTTAGGTGGAATATGCGAGAGGTCATTAATTATCAATGAGATCACCGGTTCGCTGAAATGCTTCACTTTTGAAACTAGGCTAGTCTGGTTATCAATTAGGACACCACGAGCACAGTCTACTAATAGGTTATAATGAACAAGAAAATTGGCGCCTAATAATGGCGACGTAATGTCTGCTACTACGAACGTCCATCTAAATGAACGTCGCAGGGTAGGGATGCCTATTTCCAATTGAACTTCTCCGTGCACTTTCATCTTCCTTCCACTAGCCGTTGCAATGTTAACACCCGATTTGCGCATCACACATAATCGCACTAAATTATATGGAACTAAGGACACGCTCGCACCAGTGTCTATTAGGAATTTGCACCTCCTCTCATTATACGTGCAACGACAGTGAGAAGAGTCGGCATGCCGGTCGTCGCATTTACTGCGGCCTGCCGGTCTCGTTTTCCGAGTGGGTCGGGGAAGACGGCCTAGATGATGTCTGCATTTGAAGGTTCTCACCTCGCTTTGGCCAAGAGCACCACGGTTTACAATACCTCGCACTAGACCCATAGTATAAGTGTGTACGGCATACCATTGGTTTTTGGTTCCGACAGAAAGGGCGTACCCCAGACGGTATACCTTTAGAATAATTACTATCACTATTATTATATTTCTTATGCACAAACCTAGATTGATCACCCCTAGGATATACACCGACGGGCACGGAATGAGAATTTCTAAATTGCACTTGATTTACCGGTGGGTTAACACTAAGAGCACCTATATCGGGGAACGCACAATTATCACTAGCTTGACTCTTATTTACGTTATAACACTGTGCCTTGTAGAACGGCATGAGTTCATCAGCGAGTTTTCCCAACTGGGCAAGTGTCAAGTCCTTCTGCGTGGCGATGTTAGGAGGTAAGGACTGGATGAACTTGTGTCTCACCAGGTCCTCCCCCACTCCAACTTGTAGCGCTGTCCTCCGTAGCTCTTCAAGATTCACCGAAGGTCGTCCGGTTTGCGGAGAAGACGCGATTAACTTCTCGAAGAGCTCAGGTTTTGTCCTTTCAAAAAGCCCCACGACTTCCGTTCGTAGGAGCGAATAATTCTGCGACGATAGTATTGCAGCTGGGAGGCGATTGACTGTCTCGGGAGGTAACGCAGCCAAAATATGGTAAAATTTCGTCTCCTCACGCTGTATCCTCGAAATGTGAAATTGCGCTTCCACAATTTTAAACCATCCTGCGACTGCTGCTTCATTAAAAACAGGAGGTCTGATAGAGATCGCGTTCGTGAGTTCCACTTCTTGGTGTGGGTGAAATTGAGCAGCTTGTTGAAGTTGTTGATGCGTCACCTAGCGAATCCATTTTGTAGAATGATCACTTATATTGATGACGAAGAGGGGTCACCAGTTGTAGGGTCTGAGTCAGTTATGGTATTCTCTTTCTTTAGTTTTGCAGGCTGGGTTTAAGGGATCATCAGCTTCCTTACGGGATGAAGGAAAAATATATATTTATATCTGGATTCTTTATTTCTGTATATTATAGACGGAATAAGCTTTTAAAATGGTGAACAAGGAATATAATTTTTCTTATTAAAATAACAATAAATTTTTAGATTCTGACTGATTTTTACACAAAAATTCACCTATATAAATAGTAATTTCATCTAAACTTTACCTACTCCGCTGAAGGCAGTGTCCTGGGCCTAAAGTTCTCCGATCACCGATACGCGAGACACTACACGGAGAGGCGGAACCTGGCAAAGAGAGAAATCTCCAAGCTATACAGGTTTAGAGACCTTAGCTCGGCCAACATCAGGAAGATATACCTAATGTACGTCCGGGCTAAGCTCATCTATCCCGCAGTAGTGACTCAAGCGGCAAACAAAACCTCAATGAGAAAAATGCAGCGAGTGCAAAACACTGCATCCCTAATGATCAACAAGGTCAGAAGGCGGGACCAACGCCGTCAGGGGGAGCTCCATGCAAGAAAAAAACTAGACCCTATCAACATCTTCACCAAGAAACTGGGAAGAAGGGTCTGGTTAACACTTACAAATGATGTCATACCAGAATTACGGGAAATAGGTGGCAGAATGGGCATCCCTGCACGACTCCGTGGGAATGCCACAAGACGTACCCGATTCCCAAGCACCAAACACTGTACACAGGAAAACATTTCAGCAATATACACTTAACAGATACCTATCATACAACACAACTGTAACTAGACAAACAGAGAATATACATGAAACCAAACATTAAAAACACAGGTAAATTGCCGAGCCAAAAGCTATAAATGGCTTAAATGCTCACAATTTTTTAACAAAAATAAGTACAACAACATTTGACACACGAACAATAAGAAGAACACGCCTGTTACACGCAAATAGAACAATACATGATAGACAATACATAACACAATAAGTAAAATAAAATAACAAAAAGTTAAAAGTCTGCGATGCCGTCCTACTAGGGCCCCCCCCCTTCCTCTTAAAACTTTAATTTTTTCACCTACTTTTATCTACTACTATCCAAATCTTTCAAAGAGTGAATATACCATCATCCGAATTTTTAGACTTGGAAAGAAATCAACAAAAATTAAGCTCACAGAGAAGTTCACAGCCGGCAAAGGAGGAAAAGTCGATGGTGGGAAGTCAAGAACGCCCTCGATTTTCACCTTTTCTCCACGGGACTTCATGAACAAATCTATTTTTGTACGGAGCTACGTATGGCCGACACAAGATCTCGTACTGCGTACTGGAGAGTCTAACTTCCTGTTTGCAAAGGAGAAATACTGCAAAAAGGGAAGTTTATCTTCCTATTTACAAAAGAAGTTATTAACCGCTGAAGTTTATCTTCGTATTTAAAAAAGAGGGCTATTACCAGCTGGAAGTTTATCTTCCTATTTAGAAAAGAGAGCTATTAACAGCGGGAAGTTTATCTTCCTATTTATAAGGTTCAATGTGTGAACCGTTTAATTTCAAACAAATGTTTTCTAGGTTCATGTGTGAAACGTTCAAATTTTTCAATCAAATGTTTACTAGGTTCGATCTTCGACCCCCGCAGCTGCACAGCTACTTCCTGAAAGTAGGTATCTAAAGAAAAAGGAAGAACGGAGACATTATGCCGGGTTTAAACCGCGCATCCCCGAGCCCAGCCATCCCGTGGTGGTGGGGTCGCAAGACCCTTATACACCGGGAGGGCGGGCAGGGGGCACGCGCCTAGCATGGTCTCCTGCAGAAAGATAGCTAACGGGGAACGGGACGAGACGAGCCTCCGCAGCTCCTACCAGTTGGCCCGGAGTCCACGGCAATTCAATTGAAGGAATATGCCATCCAGGCCTAGCTCGGAGGAGACGCGGGGGCCCTCCTCGAAAAGAAGACCCTTACGGGAATAGCCGTACGCTTCCCGGAAGCAGAACCCCAGGCGCTGTTGGCCGGCAAAGCGCTGAAGGCTGATGACTTATTGGGGAAGGTTGGGCTGGCCATGCGAGTCTTTTTCTCCCTCCACTTCGAAACCTTAGGTGGGCGTTGCGGCTTCGGAGGCGGGGAGCCCTCTTTTCGAGGAACCACCCCCTCCGAGCCACTCGCTCCACCACTAGGCGTGGGCGAAGGAGCCAAAGCTCCTTTGTTGCTGTCCTCCTTTCAGGGGACAGCTTTAGGAACCCCGAAAGATGGCCTGGCGAACAACTTCAGTGGTGCTTCCCCCTGTGAGTCTAACGACTCGGTTGACGCGCGTGGTCGTTTCGCCTTGCGGGAAACGGTCACGCTGGGAGAAGAGAGGGGGAGCCCTGGTTTTAGACGGGGCTGGGTATGAACCCTTTTTGCCGCCAGCTTTACCAGGGAAGCGCCTGGGTTGAGTAGACCCCGCAGAAAGGCTCCGAATGGGCGCGGAAACAACCGTGCTCGTTGGCCTGGGTGGGCCAGGAGCAGAGGGGGCCTTTCTAACTATTGAGGCATATGACGTCCCAGGCAGAGCCGGGCGCGCCAGGACCAAGTCCTTAGCCTCGTGAAACGAGATTCGATCCTGGGCCTAAATGGCCAGGATTTGTTTCTCGCGGAGATATGCACCACATTGCTTGAAAGAAGCAGGGTGCGGCTCTCCACAATTGACACACTTGGGCACACATGATTTTGACTTATCGTGTGCGGCCTTGGAGCAATTTACACAGACTTCGGGTGAGCCCGACTTTGCACGTCTACAAGGTCGATTCGTATGGACGAAGCGGTGACAGTAATAGCACCACCGCGGCAGTGGCACGAATGCCTTCACGCGGGAGCGGTACCAACCAGCACGAACCGACTCAGGGAGCTTGCACAGTCGAACGTGACGAAAAGTGTAGGGGTGGGTCTCGAGGCCCCTCCTTATTTTCTCATCACCCGTTCGACCTTGACTGCCCCATGGTCGCCAAGCTCTAAGGTGATGTCCTCAATGGAGTAGTCAACGAGTTCCCTTGCATAAACTACTCCTTTCACAAAGTTCATGGTAGATTGCGGCGTCACACTTACCAGGGTGCCGTGAAGTGTCCGAAGAGCACTTATCTTGGCCGCCTCGTGGGATTCGCCGCTTTCGCCAGAAGGCTCCCGTCCGAGAAACGGGTCACCTTCGGCTCTCTACCAATTGTACTAGCTAATTCTCTCCTCTGATGGATCATGTTGCCCTTGGACAACATGGTGCAATCAGTGGAGCGAATAACGAGGAAGCGTTTGAAGCCAGAGGGCTCGAAAACGCCAGGTAACTTCTGAATCAGGGGCCCCGATGTCATCGAGGCTCTGCGCTGTGCACTTTTGGTCATAGTCAGGGGCTCCGCAACTGGGGGAGCAGAGGGGCCGGATGTGCCGATCTTGGCTTGGAAGCTTCCCAAAGTTGCAGCAAGCCCATCCGTCCCCGTAGCTCCCGCGGCTGGAGATGACCCCAAGTCTTCTTTGTCTTTTCAGTCCTTTTCTTTTTTGGAGAGGAGGGCGGGGAATGAACTCGCTTCTCACCTCCGCTTGCAGAAGCCCCCAGGTCAGATGGATCGGCCTCAGCCATGTCCTTCTCCGAAATGGAGAAGCTTCTGGTAGTCGTAAGGCATCGGTCGGAGGAGATCCCTCCCCTCCTTGTACTGCCTCGGAAACCCTAGCCGTTGAGGCCGACCCTGCATAGAAGCGGATTCGGGTTCGGTGCTTGGCCCTACCGAGCCGCTTCAATGTGGAGCGGCAAGGTTCAATATTCTTGCCAGCAGGTCTTTTGAGGGCAGTGACCGAAGGGGCCTGGCTTCCCTCTTCCCCCCTAAGGAGGTTTGCCCTACCGAGCCGCTTCGATGTGGAGCGGCTGGCTAAGGGCTGCCTGCTGGCTTTCTTGGCACTCCCCTTGGAAAGAACAGAGGGGACTGCCGCTGGAAAAGGGGAGGTGCCCGAAAGCACCTTCAGAGAAGGGTGTGATGGCGAGTTTCCTACACCCGTAGGGCGATAGAGAGGAGTAAGCCTCATCTCCGGTTAGAGAGATATGGAGGTTTTCCTGCGCAAGTACAGGGAAAGGGGACCTCTATTTTTTCGGTGGAGCTGGCACCAAATCCATAATTTAACACCCTGTATCATGGGGGTTATGGGATCAGCCCTGGGTTATTATATATCCACTTATAGCCCTTTCGATGTCGGATAAGAACTTGTTTATTCAGTTAAGCTGCGTTTAATAGTAACTCTTCTAGAGTCATTTAAATTCCGGAGTTTAGGTGAAATGCTGGGACCAAAAACCGACCCCAAAAGGGGGAGGGGGTCGTGGGAACCGGACTCGGTCCCAGATGGGTCCTATAGCATATTTAGAAGGCCCAAGACCTAAATATTTACATTATATTTTAATGCAAACCCGATCAAAATCGGAGTTTGCATTCACCACCTGTCACACTTTGAAGGAGAATGTATGTAGTGTATTTATAACTACACTGAATACCTAAGGAAATACAGAAATCGACAATTTTTATCTGAAATCTCTTATTGTTACGTCACTATGGGACCTACGTTTGTGAAATTTGGACCAAAGATGTTAAATAAAATATATTTTAATAAAATTAAACAATTTTTATTAAAAAAATATATATTTTTTTAGTTTTGAAGTGTAGTTATAAATAGATACACTACATACATTCTCCTTCAAAGTGTGACAGGTGGTGAATGCAAACTCCGATTTTGATGGGGTTTGGATTAAACCAAATTTGAAATTGTCCCTCTTCTTCTACCTTACAGATCTGGGTGCTGTCCCATATGTCAATTTTGGTCAGTTTGAAACTGTCCCTCTTTTTTCCCACCTTACAGATCTGTGTGTTGTCCCATATGTCAGTTTAAAACTGCCCCCCGTCCCTTACAGATCTGGGTACTGTCCCATATCTCAATTTTGGTCAGATTGAAACTGTCCCTCTTTTTTTTCCCCCACCTTACGGATCTGGGTATTGTCCCATATCTGACTTTTGGTCAGTTATGAAATGCTTTAAGTTAGTATGTTATTGCAAACACACAAACCAGCAAGCATATTTTGTCTGTAGAATACAATTTTATAGGTAAAATATAGGCCCTGAGCAAAGTTTTAGCAATTATAAGATATAAAATAGTATCCCATTAAGGGCGGCAGTTTTCTAAAAATAAATAGAAGATTTAAAGCATAACTGATTTAGAACGCATAAAACCCGTGGGTTTATGAAAACTTGTGTAAGATCTGAGAATTATCGATCATAATTATAAATAGGTAGAAGGTTATTTATAATTTTTTGATTATATCACTAGAATTATTTTTTCAATTAAAATGCTATATTATTTGATTAATAAAGAGGATTTAAGTATTTTATTTTAATTATTTTCGATAACGTGTGCCATTTGTAACTTTGCAGAGGGTGATTCGATCAAAAAAGCTAGGCAACTAATAGGTTAATGTAGTGTTTAATTATGTTGATATTTTATATATATATATATATATATATATATATATATATATATATATATATATATATATATATATATAAATTAACCCACAGGAAAATGAAAAGATGAATCCAAGCACTTTCGAACTATATTTGCAAGTTCATTTTCAAGGAATAGCATGAAAATTGAGAAGACAACCTTATATAGGGTACAAAGATCCGAAGGGAACGCCCATTACATAGTACAAACCAATAGAAAAATACAATAACAAGACAGAGAAATACCAATAAAAAGATCATTAGGCAACTAATAGTGGGGGAGCGAGTGGCTCGGAAACGGTGGTTCCTCGAAAAGAGGGCCCCCCGCCTCCGAAGCAGCAACGCCCGCCTAAGGTTTCGAGGCGGAGGGAGGAAAAGACTCGCATGGCGAGCCCAACCTTCCCCAATAAGTCCTCGAAGGCGATAGCGCCTTCAGCGCTTTGTCCGGCCAACACCCCATAAAAGGCGCGGCAATTTACCATCCTGGCCACCGTGCTGACGGGATCCAGCGCTCCGTCCGGCCCCAGCTTAGCCTCTCTTCCTTGCTTCAGATAGCCTGTATTTCTCCCCTACTTTGTCGCTTTTCATACAACCTCTCCCACAACTTTCTCTGGTCAGCCTCTAATTTCACAGGGTAGATGCTGACCTTCTCAAGCCAACCATCCCGGATCGGGGCTGAGGGGGAAGGGGACAACGTTCCCTAACCCCTGAGCTCCGGTCTGGGGTGGTTGGTTTTTAACAACAGGCTTCATCCCCACCCATACCTTGCTCACATCCCTTCTCCTCTCCTCTTCATAATCTTTTTTTTTTACGCCGTGTCCAAGGTGGAGCCGAAATGCCGATGGACTGCCAGGCCACCAGGCGGGAGGGGTGGTCCCAAATGGCGGCGCCTGGCTCTGCCGGGTCTGAAAGCACATCTTGCAGTGCGGGCTACTGCGAGAGGTGATGTGCGATTGCGTCCAATGATACAAATAGGGTCACCATGACCAATGATGAAAATATAAAAAACCCCAACCCTCAACTTCCCCAGTAGCATCAACGGAGGCTTACTCCTCTCCTTCGCCGACGGGTGTAGGGAACTCCCCCTTACCCCTTTCCTGGAGGTGCTTTCGGACACCTCCCTTTTTCCAGCGGCAGTCCCTTCTGTTCTTTCCAAGGGGACTACCAAGAAAGCCAGCAGGCAGCCCTTAGCCAGCCGCTCCACATCGAAGCGGCTCGGTAGGGCAAACCTCCTTAGAGGAAAGAGGGAAGCCAGGCCCCTTCGGTCACTGCCCTCAAAAGACCTGCTGGCAAGAATATTGAACCTTGCCGGGGTCAAGGCCTGTGTCTCCCGACACAAGACTAGTAACGATACTGCCAACGGGACCTGCGATGTCTTGGTGGGAGATGACCAACTGGATGCCCACCCTGAGATAGACATGGTCCTTGAGGCAACCCAGCCTCAAATATCTGTGCAAGGTCCTCCTCAAACGGCTAGGGTTTCCGAGGCAGTACAATGAGGGGATGGTTTTCCTCCGACCTGTGCCCGTACGACTACGAGAACCTTCTCCATTTCAGAGAAGGACATGGCTGAGGCCGGTCCATCTGGCCTAAAGGGCTCCTTCCGGCGGAGGCGAGAAGCGGGTTCATTGCCCGCCCTCCTCTCCAAAAAAGAAAATGAAAAAGACTAAAAAGACAAAGAAGACTCGGGGCTCCTCTCCATCCGTGGGGGCTACGGGGACGGATGGTCTGCTGCCACTTTGGCAAGCGACCAAGCTAAGATCGGCACATCCGGCCCCTCTGCCCCCCCGGTTGCGGAGCCCCTGACTAAGACCAAAAGTGCACAGCACGGAGCCTCGATGACTTCGGGGCCCCTCATTCAGAGGCTAAATGGCGTTTTCGAGCTCGCTGGCTTCAAACGCTTCCTCGTTATTCGATCCACTGATGGCACCATGTTGGCAAAGGGCAACATGATCCATCAGACGAGAGGATGAGCTAGTGCAATTGGTAGAGAGCCGAAGGTGACCCGTTGTTCGGACGGAAGCCTTCTGGCGAATGCAGCGAATCCCGCCGAGGCGGTCAAGATAATTGCTCTCCGGACATTTCATGGCACATCGGTGAGTGTGACGCCGCACTCTATCATGAACTTTGTGAAAGGAGTAGTTTTTGCGATGGAACTCGTTGACTACTCCATTGAGGACATCGCCTTAGAGCTGACCGACCATGGGGCGTTCAAGGTCAAACATGTAATGAGAAATCAGGGAGGGGCCTCGAGATCTACCCCTACACTCTTCGTCACGTTCGACTGTGACAAGCTCTCTGAGTCGGTGCGTGCTGGTTGGTACCGCAACCGCGTGACGGCATTCGTGCTACTGCCGCAGTGGTGCTATTACTGTCACCGCTTCGTCCATACGAATCGACCTTGTAGACGTGCAAAGTCGGGGTCACCCAAAGTCTGTGTAAATTGCTCCAAGGCCGCACACGATAAGTCTAAATCGTGTGTGGCCAAATGTGTCAATTGCGGAGAGCCGCACCCTGCTTCTTCGAAGCAATGTGGTGCATATCTCCTCAAGAAAGAAATCCTGGCCGTTCAGGCTCAGGATCGAATCTCATTCCGCGAGGCTAAGGACTTGGTCCTGGCGCGCCCTGCTCTGCCTGGGACATCATATGCCTCAATAGTTAGAAAGGCCCCCTCTGCTCCTGGCCCATCCAGGCCAACGAGTACGGTTGTTTCCGCGCCCATTCGGAGCCCTTCTGCGGGCTCTATTCAACCCAGGCGCTTCCCTGATAAAGCCGGCGTTAGACTCACAGGAGGCAACACCACTGAAGTTGGTCACCTGGCTATCTTCCGGGGTTCCTAAAGCTGTCCCCCGAAATGAGAACAGCAAGAAAGAAGCTTCGGCTCCTTCGCCCACGCCTAGAGGTGGAGCGAGTGGCTTGGAGACGGTGGTTCCTCGAAAAGAGGGACCTCGCCTCCGAAGCCACAACGCCCGCCTAAGGTTTCGAGGTGGAGGGAGGAAAAGACTAGCATTGCGAGCCAAACCTTCCCAAATAAGTCCTTGTCCGGCCAACAGCGCCCTAGGTTCTGCCTCCAGGAAGCGTACGACCATTCCCGTGATGGTCTTCTGTTAAAGGAGGGCCCCCGCGTCTCCTCCGAGATAGGCCTGGAGGGCATATTCCTTTAATGGAATTGCCGTGGACTTCGGGCCAATTGGGAGGAGCTGCGGAGGCTCGTCTCATCCCGTTCCCCGTTAACTATCTTTTTGGAGGAGAGCATGCTAGGCGCGTGCCTCCTGCCCTCCCTCCCGGGGTATAAGGGTCTTGAAACCCCAACACAACGAAATGGCAGGGCTGATGATTTCGCGGTTTACACCCAGCATGATGTCTCCGTTCTTCATTTCTCTTTAGATACCTCCTTCCAGGCAGTGGCTGTGAAGCTGCTCCTGGATAGGAGGTATACTATCATTTCTACGTACATTCCACCGTCAGCTGACTTCGACGCGGGGGACTTCCGCCGCGTCATGGCACGGTTGCCGAGGCCCTTTCTCTTGCTTGAACGGCAGGCTTCCCCTCTGGGGAGATTACTCAATAAATCCCAGGGGACAAGTCCTTGCTGATCTGATCAAGGAGCTTGAGATAGGTTCCTAAACGTGGATGAGTTTACGCATCACTGTCCGAGAACCGCTTCATTTTCTTGGCTTGATCTATCTTTGTACTCTTCGGGTGCACAGCCTGATTTTGTTTGTGGGATGGTCGATGACCTCCATGTTAGTGATCAGTTTCCCATTCAAATATCATTTCCAGGGCAACTGCCCGCCGAGAGCCGACCTCGGTGGTGCTTGGCGCGTGTGCGGTGGCCGGCATTTCAGGAAATGACTGAATTCTCTATCTCAGTCGAGGAGTTTAGGTCGGTAGATGAGGCCGTTGAGATTTTCTCCGGCAACCTCATCGCCGTAGGCCTGACTACTATTCCTAGGACGTCTGGCCGTTTTGCACGCCGACTACTCCCATGGTGGTTGGCCGAGTGTGAGACGGCCCTGAAACAGAAGCGTTATGCCTACATGCACTAGAATCACCGCCCGAACGATTTCACTGTCGCTGAATTTCGTCGGGCTAGAGCTAGGTTCCGGTATATTTCGAAGCACGCCCGCCGCTCTTCTTGACGGGCATACGTGTCTTCACTTAACGGCAAGGCCCCTTTAGCAGATGTGTGGAAGCGAGTCAGAAGGATTCGGGGCATGTTCTCGCAGGACCACCTCCCGTTCTCTAAGAGAATGAGCCTGCAATCTCGGACCCGGCGTCCGAGGCGGAATCCTTCGCGACTGCTTGCTCCGCATTCTCTAGTAGGGATGCTGCTCCGCCAGCATTCAATGCACGTCATGATGTCGTGGAAGGCTGCCGGCTAGACTTTACCTCTAGAGGCAGACAACCCTTCAATGAAAAGTTTCCTGTTAGTGAGTTGCGCTCCGCTTTTGCTTCGTGGGAGGAAACTGCTCATGGTCCAGACGATGTCCCGCATGCCATGCTTCGACACCTGGGTGAGCGAGGCATGACCTTTCTGTTAGATTTATTCAACAATATCTGGGTGGAGGGTCTTCTCCCAGATTCCTAACGAATCGCTAATGTGCTCGCCTTTCGCAAACTGGGAAGAGATATATCTAGTCCGACCAGTTTCCGCCCAATCTCTCTATCTCTTGCGTATGCAAGTTGATGGAGAAATTGGTAAATGCTAGATTAGCCTTTTTCCTGGACAGCGGAGGCCATCTGCCAGTGCGGCCTCCGCAAATTCCACTCCACGTCGGATGCTCTACTCCGACTTGAAAATGCCTTCTGCAGGGCCTTCCTTCGTACACAGCACTACGCCACGGTGTTTTTCGATCTGGAGAAGGCCTATGATACCGCATGGCGATACGGTATCATAGGGACTCTCCACATGATGGTAGTGAGGGGACGCCTCCCAATGTTTAAATCTGAATTTTTGCGAGATCGTCGATTCCGCGTATGGGTGGGGGGAGCCCTCCCCGGCCCAAACGAGCAGGAAGATGGTGTCCCACATGGAAGTCTCCTCAGTGCCACACTCTTTTTCCTGAGCATCAACGGCATCACCTCGGTGCTGCCGGAAGATGTTCTCGCTACGCTCTACGTGGACGACCTTTCGATCTCTTTTGGCGCGGCCTAGATGCTAACTCTGGAGCGTCGACTCCAACGGGCATTGAAAGGCGTCTCTCGCTATGCCGAAGCGCACAGGTTTCGGTTTTACTTGACCAAGACTAAGGTGGTGCACTTCTGCCGACATCCACGGCTCTACCCTGACCCAGATTTGTTTCTTAATTGGGTGCAGCTGGAATTCATTGAACCGCACCATTTCCTTGGTCTTGTATTTGACCGACGCCTCACCTGGGAGGCTCATATTCGCAGCCTTTGGGTCTCTTGTACCTGTACCATAGATATTCTCCGTTCCGTGACGTTCAGCGCTTACGGTGGTGATAGGGCTACTACCTTACTTTTTTATTGATCCTTTGTTCGTTCGAAGCCCGACTACGGATGCGAGTTTTATGCATCTGCAGCCGCGCGTTTATTGCGCAAGGTGGATTCGATCCACCACACGGGCCTTCGCCTATGGACCGGTGCCTTCTGCACTTCCCCCATTGAGAGCCCGTTGGTCGATGCTGGGGAGATGCAACTCGCTCTACGCCGCGTGCAGTGCATCACTCGCCTGTACGCGCGAGCCCGGTGCCTCCCTCAGTCGCCAACAGCACTCACTGCCTCCGCAGCTGATCTCGACGGTGCCTATGCCGCCGAGAGACGCCAGTCATCCTCCAAGCCCTTTTGGGTTTAGGGCCAGGAAACTCCATCGAGAGCTAAGTATAGCTCTCTGGCCGGTGGCACCCCTGGTTCTGCCCAGGACACCACCCTAGAGGGTGCCACATTTGGCTATTTGTCGCCACCCCTCTGCCCACAAAGGTTGCACGGCGCCGGGAGTATTGCGTTCGACCTTTTTGGAGCACACCTTGTGTCACGCTGGAACCATGCCAGTGTACACGGATGGCTCCAAGTTGTAAGAGGGGGTCGGCTCCCACGCTGTATCCCCTCTGTTTGAAGTCATCGGGGCTCTGCCGGGCGCTTTGTCTGTCTTCACGGATCAGCTGGTGGCAATAAACCACTCGGTACGGGAGATTACGCGACGTTCCTGGCTCGGAGACCGGATTGTGATCTATAGCGACTCACAAAACGCCCTGAGTGCTCTCGGGGCATTTGAATCTCCACATCCCCTGGTTCACGATATTCGTGAAGCCACGGTTTTGGCGAGCCGGGCGGATGTTGAGATTATCTTCTGCTGGGTTCCTGGACATGTAGGAATTGCGGGGAATGAGCACGCCGATGAGGGCGCCAAAGATTCCGCGAAGACCCTTCAACCGGACCAGCGTTTCGCTCTTCCTCACACCGACTACATGCCAGAAATACGGGCAGCTCTTCGTACTGCTTGGCAAAGAAGATGGGAGATGGTCGAAGGGAACTTAAAGTTGCGTGTCATTGCCCCGCGACTGTTCCCATGTACCTATCCCCCAATGCCGCGACGGCTTCAGGTCGCTTTCTGTCGTCTCTGAATCGGGCACACTCGTGTGACGCATCGCTATCTGATGGAGCGCTCGCCAGCGCCCTATTGTGACCACTGCGTCGTCCACCAGACTGTTCGGCACATTCTTGTCGAATGTACCAGTCTGGGTGATCTTCGCGCACGATACCTGTCCTGGTACCGGGATGGGCAGGGTCGCTACCGCCTGTCCCTTTTACTCAGGACGAGTTCGTGCACATTGACTTGTTGAATTTTCGGGGGAGGCTGGGCTTCTCCCCTTTATTTAAGTAAGTTTTATTTTTATTGTTTGTTATTGTTTTCTTTGTAGGTTGCACGCTCCTGCGTCGGGGTGAGGGGTACCTCCCCCCGACGCCGGAGATTGCTTCCTAGTTGTTACGTTTTTCCAATTTTTATCATTGTTATTCTTATTTTAAAGTAGCCTAGTGCTAGGCTGTCGTGATTCCGGCGACGTATGCCCAAGTGGGCAGTCGCCAGATGGGCTCCTCAAAAAAAAAAAAATCTCAAATCTTTCCACCCTTCTCCTTTTCATTTACACTTTCATCTCTCATAAACCTATATTATTCACGCATGAATCACAAACAATTTTCCGCTTGTTTGGTCGCTGTTGTTTCACATAATTTCTGCTATTCCTCCTCGGCTGCTTCACTATCATGCCTCTTCTTTCTCAGTCCTTCTGCATCTCTTATTACGTTTTAGGGGCAACGACGATATAAAAAAAAGTGAAATAACTTAAAAATTTTTCATGCTGTTAAAATAAATATTTTATAAAGGGGATTAAAAAAAGCGGTTAAGATTAGCAAATATAGCCGTAGTCCTAACCTACCCTATCCCATAGGGAGGGATAAGGCAGTTATGGCTTGACCATAACTATAATTTAACTTGGTGAATTTTTGAAAATATTTATTTTGCTTAGTTGACAAGTGACTTGGGTTGTATTTCAATATCAAAGGATTGAAATAGTTAAAAAGGTTATGAAAGGGTGTTTTGAAACACCAACTACAAATACGAATATAAATCGCAATGAAACACAATTAAATGAGAATATAATTTTAACAAGTGAATAACTGAAGGGATTGAAATTAAACAAAGTGATAATATTGATGAATTAAAACCAAATACTATTTTATCTAATGGAAACCATGGAAACAGATGAAAATATAACAAATGATAATGCTAATGAGAATATAGACAAAGGTTTTTTTAATTTAAAATAGAAAGAAACGGCTGAAAAACTATTAGAACGAGAAGAACTGAAAGGAGGGAAGGAGTAGATAAAATTAAATCTTGAAGCCACTAATAAAAAAATTCGAAAAATTAAAAATTCAAACGTAGACTATTTGCGAGCAGAGCGAGCCTTAAACTATGGGGTAGACAATAACAAGTTAAAAAAAAGGTGAATTAACTTAAAAAAAGGCTTCAGGGTGTTTAGACAGAGTCTATATTATTAAAAATCAAGGAGATGTTTAAAACAGTTATGAAAAGTGGTGTTGACAGGGGGTGTTTTGGAAAACAAATTATAAATATATATCTTCAAGGGGTGTGTGCGAGTGGAGAAAGTATGGGGTAGGGAGGGTAACGCCGTTATAGCTTGTATTTTTATATATTTATTTGCTTTTGTTTTCAGATATGGAAAAAGTCTTTGTACAGGATAATATAATTCATTATTAGGTATTTAATTTTAAAAAAATGGGGTGGAGGGGCAAATATTTTCTAAATTAATTTTTTTTTGTTTTCAGATACGCAAAAATGGATCCTTACCAGATCTCACGGATATCGGAGAAATCCTAGGTAGGTGGTATTGTAATTCATTATTATGTAATTTTAAAAAAATGTGTTAAAAATATTTTTCAAAATTCAGCTGCGGGCTCTTTATCGGATCTCACGAATCTCAGAAAAACCCTAGGTAGGTATTCATTATTATGTATTGTAAAAAAATGGGGGGAATATTTTAAGAAATTTATTTGCTTTTGTTTTCAGATACGGAAAATAGCTCTTTACGGATCTCTCATATCACAGAGAATCCCTAGGTAGGTGCTGGTGAACTCAATAGTGGAAGATTTAGATAGTGGTAGACGATAGATGATGTCAGAAAGGTAGGGGTTACCCTTGTTTGAGGGGCATCGCAGGCATTTTTATATTTTTCCTTTTTGTTTTATTAATGTTGACTGGTGTTTGTCTTAGTGTGCATTCTTCTTTGTGTTCTTCTGTTTATTTATCTCCTCGTCTTGTTTACTTAGTATTCGTGCACTGTTGAGCTTTCGAGCCTTTATTTATGTTCAAATTTAGTGTTATACCTCGTGTTTTTATCTGTTGTATTTGCTTGTTATTCGTTGATTGTGAATTTAGTCTTGTCTCGTAGTTTATTGTATCATACTCTGTGTTGTTTATGTTTATGTGTAGATTGGAATTGTGTCTTCCTCGGAACAGAGTCTAGTGCTTGGGAAGCGCCGGTTTCGAGCGACTTTCCTGTGCAATTTGGCAGGGATGTTAATTCTGCCACCAGTTCTTCTTAATTCTGGAATTATATCATTGGCCATTGTAGACCAGACCTTTGTGACCTGCAGTGCAGGTCCCTCTGCCGATGACGTCATCAAATTCTGTTAATTTATTTTTCGATTGGGTCGACTCAAATTTCGCAAACGGATGAAATTACGCATGGCGTGCACAGAAGGGGAGAGGGGTTGCGTTGTGCGGAGGGAAGAGATAAGACGAACTTCTCAGTCTTCACAAATTTATCCCAGCCAGTTTCTATTTTCCCTCTGAGGCACTACACTCACTGTAGTACTCTGCTTAATCCGAATCATTGTCCTACCATCGGAGAAGGAGGATGGGAGAGGTCACAGGATCAGAGGATGTTGCGCATGTGCGTGTGGAGTGGGTCATATAAAGAGAGATTATCTCCTACTAGTCTTTTGGGGAGAGGGTAATAATACAAGAAGAAGAAAAGATATTCATCGGGATGGGGGGATGAAGGAAAAATTTGAAAATGCACCCCTCAACTTATTGTGAATGCGCATGCGCGTTTGCAGCGAAAATGTTATAGAGTAGAGGATTGACTTTAAAATCAAAACGGAACAATAACAAGTCGTCCGATATCTTGCGAACTATTCAACATAATGACTACGCTTGTCTCGTGGATAATCATTCCGCGCCTGTAACTTCCAACAGTATAAACATTTCCGAAACGACATCGTGAAAATTGCTTTTGCCAACAAAAGAGAGGCAAGTTACCAATCCCGTGGCAGGTGGCAAGGAGCGCCTGATCCCTTGTTCTCCTAACCCGACTGGGGACGATTTGCGTGACGTCATCAGCGTATTGCAGATACATCGTGTCCCTGTGTATTGGAGTAGGGAGGTCGATGGTGAAGACAAGGTAAAGCAAGGGACTCAGGCAGTTCCCCTGGGAAACGCCCGCTTTGAGTTCGAATTCTGGTCCTTTGTGCTCTTCGATCATGATACCCGCCCTTCTCTCCATGATGAAGTCACAAAGTATCCTTTCCAGGACTGGGTTTATACTTTAGCTGGAGTCCTAGGATCTTGTATTGTAGTCCTCTCAGCCAAACTTTGTTGAAGAATGTCCTCATATTGACCCTTCGCTCGGCAGTGTGCGATCTTTTCTGTTAGGAGCGCCAGCGCCGTTTCAGTACCCCTTTTTGGTCTGAACCCATGTTGTTGTGGGTTATGCGCTCCCAACTCGTCTAGTTGATTTTGTAGCCTGTTGGAATAGATGGGAGGAGATATGCATACGCCGCCGAAGGCACCATCCTGGGCCTAAAAATCTCCGAAAACAGATACTCTAGTCACTACAAGGAGAGGCAGAATATGGCGAAGAGAGAAATCTCTAAGCTATATAAGTTCAGAAATCTTAGCTCGGCGAATAGCAGGAAAATATACCTGATGTTTATCCGGGGTAAGCTCATCTACCCTGCAGTAGTGACTCAAACGGCCAGCAAGACCGCTATGAGGAAGTTCCAGCGAATGCAGAACTCTGCATCACTCTGCATAAATAAAACCAGACGAAGAGACGTGAAAAGCTGCTTTTGCCAACAAAGAGTGTTTAATACGTTAATGGCAAGTGCAAATGCTCAAACAACTTTTTACCCAAAATGACCGCCAAATACTATAGGCATATGACCAAATAGGTAACTCTGGGAAAACCTATATATGTCGATATTTGTACACGTGCTACCAATACTGCATTTTTGATGGGATTACATCGGCTCGAGACATTTCTTTTTTATTGCCCTCAGCTCCTAAGGGAATTGTATTCGATGTAACAATAAGTAACAGTGAAAATTTCAGTTACATTCTGACAGTTTTCGAAAGAAGGGAATAATGAAAAAAAGGGTAGCCATTTGCACACTTGAGTCCCAAGAGCTCGAACACCAATCACAACGAGAGAAGATGGAAAATCCGGACAAATAGGGAAGAATTTAAGATCCTCCCGCTGTGCCGCAAGTTGACGTGGCCCAGTAATCTTCTCGAAGATCTTGCCGGGTATTTCTAGAAGAGAGATTGGGCGTTAGTTAGCCACTTGGTCTGGGGGCTTATTCCCATTCGGGATAAAGATGATTTTAGCCACCTTATACCCGTCTGGGAAGCAGCCTGTATTCAGGGATGCATTCATGGTGTTCACCATGCCCTGAATAATTTGCCGTAGGGCATTCACTAGATTGTTCTTAGTGAGCCCATACCAACCGGGGCCCTTTGTTTGAAGGACCTTATGGTGTTAATGGGGTAATAGGGTGCCCGTGGTTAACCATCTCTCTCTAGATACTTGCGGTGTGGGTGGGTCCCGTATATCATCGCTCCGAGATCCTCGAGCAGTTGCTCTTTGAAGTCCTGGTAGAAATCGTCGTTCTCCTCAGCTGATATTGTAAAGACATCTTTCCAATGCCTTCTAAATCTCCTTTCGAGAGAATCCGGATCCTCTATGGTGATGTCGTCTATCTTTATTTTTATCCAGGCCTGGGAGGCAATCCCCTAAGTCTTTGCTTCGGATGCTATTCCCAAAACTTACAGGATTTCTCTCCCTGTCTGGTCTGCCTATGATATCGTCCCAGATTTCCTTCTGTTTCTCGAGGATTATGTTTTTTAGTTCCTCGCTTAGCTGTCTCATTCAGGCTGCCCTTATCCGGGTTGGGCCTGTCTTACCGGCTTCCTCGTAGATTTCCCTGTGTTCCCTAGCGATATCTCTCATTTCGTCCGTCCACCTAGGTTGTATAAGCATTTTGTACGAGATTCTGGGGACGCATCTTTCGTCAGCTTGAATGAGGAGATTAGTGATCTTGTCAATCTCCTCATCAATTTCCTCAAGATTTGCGTCATCCAGGTCAGCTGGCTGATAGGTGCTGAGCATTTCTCTGTACTGCTCCCAGTTAGCTTTCGCGTAACTTTTCCTAAGTGTGACAAGCTTGAGCATGGGAAGCGAAATGGTGGTAATAATTGGAATATGATCGCTTGGGACCACCAGGCCTGTGGCGTTGGTAATGTTGAAGGGGAATTCCGGACTTGCCAACACAATGTCCGGTTTTGTCGCCGAACATCCTGTTAGATAAGTTGAGAAGTCTGGTCCTACTCTCCGGACCCTATTTCTTTCGAATAGTAGTTCCAGGTTTCGTCCCCTTTGGTCGACGCGCCTGTAGCCAGATGCACGGCAACTGGCGTTTAGGTCCGTCTCCTGAAAAGAGGATAAATCGTTCCAATCTGGTCTGCGTACCATCCGCGTGATGAACCCCTTAACGCCTTGAAGCTGATGGAGGACTACAACGCCTCTATCACCAAAAACGAAGTCTAAAAGAAGTTCCTCCTTCAAAAGATCTTCGAACACCGCCGAAACTTCCCCAATCTGAAAAGGGGTACTGTTGTCATGAAGTGAAGGGTGATTTTCTTGTCTCACATGTGATAATGCACTCCTGTTTCGATTGAATAAATATAGAACGTTCATTTTTCTTTCATTTCCGATATTTTAGCAATAAACAAGTGTGATAAGTTTACTTTCAGTTCGTTTTTGGAACTTTAGTCATGTGTGACTGGTATCATACAGAGGGCTGAACATTTCCTGTCCAATGGCATACCCTAAATAGTGTTCGATCGCGGAGAAATTTTAGCTGGAGGACTTTTTCCAGAAGTGGCATCTATAGAGCAATGAGCACTAATCCCATCGTCGTCTTTGAATTTCAGGATCACCCTAAATTGTAACCCGACCAAGGGGTTAAGGCGACGGTAGATAATTGACCTTTAGGCAGACACATCTGGTGGGGCCTTAGGTGACAAATCGATTTCTTCAAGTTTAGAGCGGGAGCTTACACCTAGGAGTTTGTCGACATCTAGGTTGCTATCGCATATAGCCACAGGACTGGTCCGCCAGACGGGATAGTGCAACCCCAATGGTGGCAAAAATGGTCTCGAAGACTTTCTTCCCCGACGGCCTAGCGTGGCGCTCTATAACACAGAGCGAGATACTTTTGTCACCTCTGGGGTCGTCCATGACGGCCCGCTGGGGGGCTTCTTTTCCACGGGGCCCACCAAGCTCCTATTCAAGTAGTTTTCCTATTGCTATCAGCTCGTTCCAACTTGCTCTGCACTACCTAATTGAAAATGTCTAAACAGGGCCCACCTGCCGGTTCTGTCCACTCCGCCCCCCTCTTCGCGCCCTATGTAGGGCTTCCTTTTGAGGTTCCGAGACGACAGGAACCGGTGGTCTCTACAGGCCTCGACTAGCAGAGAAGTTATCAGGAACGAGGTGTGCTGCTAACGTATGGATAGAAGCAAAATTCAAGGCGAGAAACGTCGCCCTCCGACGAGGGCTCCCAGCGCGCGCGTATACGCCCGCGACAGCGTCTCTTGTCTCTTATGTTTGTATGTGTTTGAACGTGAATTGTTCCTAAAAATTTATTGTGACGATGATTGGTCCATTTTTGGCAGCACTTAAGTGTTAAATGTAAAGTTTGTTTTAAAACTACATGAATAAATTAAACATAAACGTGTCATTAAAAATCTGCTTAATTCTAAATAGCTAAGTTTGTGTATAACTTGTTTACGTATTATAGATATATATAGAGCAGCATTAGCAGTCATTATTCATGTATAAGTTATCATTACCGTTCACAAAGAGAGCAACAAGATTCTTGCTCTACCAACATGGCATAATCCACCTCCATGAAGCCTCCAGTCTACAAAGAAGCAGCCAATACGGGATAATGAAAGTCATGGATTTTTGGCTGCCTTAATGACCGAGAAGAGGGAGCGAATTCACCACAGCCGAGGCTCTCAACCTTAACCAAGCAGCCGTTACGGGATGGTCGATACTCGTGTATTTTTGGATGCCTTACCGACCGAAAAGAGGGAGCGAATTCACCACCACCGAGCCTCCTATCCTTAACCAAGCCGCCGTTACGGGATGGTCGATAACATGGATTTTTAGCTGCCTTTTCGACCGAGAGGAGGGAGCGAATTCACCCTTACCGAACCTCTTATCCTTAAATAAACAGCCGTTACGGGATGGTCGATAATCATGGATTTTTAGCTGCCTTATCAAACAAAAGGAGGGAGCGACTTCAGCACCACCGAGCCTCCCATCCTTAACCAAGCCGCCGTTACGGGATGGTCAATAATCATGGATTTTTAGCTGCCTTATCAAACAAAAGGAGGGAGTGAATTCACCACCACCGAGCCTCCCATCCTTAACCAAGCCACCGTTACATGATGGTCGATAATCATGGATTTTTGGCTGCCTTACCGACCGAGAGGAGGGAGCGAATTCACCACCACCAAGGGGGTGATGGGGAATATCGCGCAACTCATAGCCTATGTTCCCTAAATGTTGGCACACCACCTTCACGTGGTGCCCCTGTTTTTTAACTGAGCGTGTGCCCAACGTCCGAACACCAGGCGGAATATCCTGGTTTGGGTATCTGACTAAGGGTACCCACCAACCTTTTGGGGCAGTTGTGTGTATGGACACCAGCACACTTCTGGCCCATATGGTTGTCTTTGCTGTGGCCCTGCAGTTAGTGAATGGCATCACAAGGGCTAGGTGACCTCACACCAACATAAAAGGTGGGTGAGGGGAACCCCATGAGGCGGTTTGATGACCAAACACTGGCATCACTCCGGCATCCCCAAATAACCTTGTGGGGCGACTGTGTGTCTGAACCCCAGCGCACTTTCGGCCCACTTGGTCCTAGTCAGTATGTGTACTCTGTACGAGTCGACGGATGTACCCACTGGGGGGCATCGTCCGCAGGACCGTGCCACGGAGGTAGGTTTGGTTGCCTGGGTCGTTGTTTTGCTTTCGGGAGGTCTTTGCACCGCAGTCCAGTAAAACTCCGTTATGCGGCTCCGCTGTTTTTGAAACAACAGTGGGAGTCGGGGGGCGGGCTACCCTGTCTGGACTGTATGGGCGCTCTCCGGACTCACGATGGCGATTTGGTACATGCCCTCGGCTCCAGAGACACCACTTATAAAAATAAAAATCATATGGGTAAACTTTCAAAAAACTCATCCCAGAGACCGCCGGCCTCTGGTCACCGTGAAAAAAGCAGAGATCTTCGTCGCTTGGATCCTTTTGGATCAGAAGTAGACGAAGAACTGGATTATGACCGCTTTATTGTACTCAAATCCAGCAACTAACGTTGTCCTCTTAGCAAAGCTGACATCTTTGATGTCTTTGACGACTTCGTAAACAAGTGTGGCGAACCTGCTCAAATGTGGCCGCGCAATGATGGCGCATTGATTGTCGAGGCCAAGTCTAATGAGCAGCAAAAGAGAATTCAATCTCTCGAAAAGTTAGCCTCAGTGAATGTATCATCCGCGTCTCACCCGACATTTAATACCTCCAAAGGTGTTATTCGATCGGGTGAACTCATTGAGTATGATATCGACAGGTTGGTGACAAAACTTGCCAATCAGAAAGCAACAAGTGCACATCGCATTTCTAGGTTTGTGAATGGCGCTAGGGTCCCTACCGCCACCATAATCCTAACTTTCAACAGATTGGAACCGCCCAAGTACGTCAAGGCTGGCTACCTTAACATCCCAGTCAAGCCTTACGTCGAAAACCCCCGGCGGTGCTTCCATTGCCAACGATTTGGCCATGTAAGCAAGTTTTGTAAAAGCGAAAGAATTTGTGTAAACTGCTGAGCAGAATTTCACGGAACACCCTGTTCCAAACAGCCGTGCTGCCCCAATTGTGGCGGAGACCACTCTGCCACATCACAGCAATGCACCTTCTTGCTCTACGAGAGAGAGGTCATTGCTGTTCGAAATAAAAACAGGGTGAGCTATAAAGAGGCTAGACGAAGAGTTAGGGAGACTTACGTTCAGCCTGGCGTGAGCTTCGCGGATGCTCTGCGCACCGCCACGCCAAAGAAGGGGAGAAGCCAGAGACCATCTACAGGCTCTCCTGAACAAACCAGAAGTCCTCCACAACCGAAACCCAGGTCTCCGCGCAGAGATGTGCCTCAACAGGTAGAGGGTTCTCCACACCGTAAACCCGCATCTCCACGCGCACCTGAAAAGGTTAAGAACCCCCCTCGACCGAAACCACGATCAATCGGTAGAGAAAACTCTTCACCAAAATCTAGCCTAGCTTCTGATGGCACAAAGAAGAGGAACCTTCCATCCTCTCCCGATTCACCAAGAGTGGCAAAACACCTTGCCACCGCTCCACAAGACGTGGATGTGAATCGGATTGGGCCGCAGGTGGTGTCTATTCCAGCTCTGGACATCCATCCTGCCCCAAAATAACAGAGAACTACAGCCCCAAAGCGAGTAGTCAGCAACCCACCCCTTGCTGATACTGCTTTGGAACTCCTTCGAGCCCTAAGTGAGAAGGAATCAACCTGTACCCCATCACAGAAAACAGCTGTAGTAGAGGCTGCCCCCTTATGCAAGGAGGAGCCGAACCAACCATCAGATTCCAAGAATCCTTCGCCAGCCGAACAATCGCTGCCACCATCACCAGCCAAGTCGATGTCATCGGCTCACGAAATGACTGATGGAGATGCTCCCACATCTGCTTCTCCAGTCAAGACAGTCATTTCGTATAGCCAGCTAACAAAATTGCCACGTTTAAAAGAAAAGCCGAGAGCTAAATTAACGCTCCCGATGCCTCCAGAGTCATACCCAAAACCGGTAATTGGTATGACCAAAACTACCCCTACGGGTAGTATAAAACCAAAACCTCCTACCCCTAAGGGTAGGATGATTGTCTTAAAGAGGTAAGGATGTATCCAATAATTCATTGGAACATCCAAGGTCTCTTCCCCAAGTGGGAAGAACTCAAGCTCCTGTTTAAGGACTACAATCCCGATTGTATAGCTTTACAGGAAACTTGCTTGGGTACTCGTAGTGTACCCAATATTCCTGGTTTTGTGGGATACTATAAGAACCCTATAGAACCAATCCATGGTTCTGCTGTGCTCATCAACAGCAGGGTTCCCCACAACCAGATCGACCTTGCGACAGACCTGCAGGCGGTCGCTGTCCGCCTGTTCTCCCATCGCCACTATACGGTCTGCTCGCTTTACCTCCCTCCTAGTGAAGAAAAAGACACAGCCTCTCTAGCTAGAAAACTAGTAGAGGTAATTAAACAGCTCCCTCCCCCCTTTCTATTGATTGGGGATTTTAATGCTCGACACCCCCTTTTGGGGGACCATGATAAGAACCCTAGGGGAAACATGATTGAGAAATTTCTGAGCGAAAATGATGTCTGCCTTCTAAACGATGGCAGCCATACATCATTTCACATCCAGACGAGCAGCTCTACATCTGTGGACTTGTCCCCCTGTTCACCAAGCTGTAGAGCTGATTTTGACTGGGCAGTGGATCCTGACTTGCGAGGCAGCGATCACTTCCCCATTATTATAGCGCCATGTACAGGTGGCCCCCCTCCACCACCTAGTAAAAAATGGAATGCAAAAAAAGCAAACTGGCCTAAATTCAGGCACCTCTCGAGCCATGACGGGTCCTTCCCTCATGAAGATATTGACGTGGCTATCGATGACCTCCTAGTCCACGTCAATAAAGCGGCTAACTCCTCCATCTCGCTCTCCGGCTCAACCGCTCGTGGACCACAAGTTCCCTGGTGGTCGGCTGAATGCTCGAGAGCCATGACTGAATGTAAAATGGCTTGCCGACGTTACCATCGCTCCCCTAAGATGGTAAATAAAATTGCTCGTAACAGAGCAAGGGCAGCACGGCGACGCATCCTTCGACAGGCTCGAAAGACCTCGTTGGAAGGTTACATCGCGTCCATAAGTTGGCAAACGCCTATAGGCAAAGTGTGGAAAAGGGTCAAAAAGCTATTGGGCAAATCCAATGGCTTTACAGCTCCCAACATTGTCCAAGCTGGAGAATTATTGGGGGACTTGTCCCATATTTCCAATGTCTTGGCCAGATCATTTGCTAGCATCTCAAGCCCAGATAATTATGAGATGCAATTCCAGTGCTTTAGGCTCCAACAGGAGCAGCAACCGCTCAACTTTATGGAGCCTAACATGGATAACGAGTCTTACAACCGACTCTTCTCTATCCATGAGCTCCATAATGCACTGAATCACTGTAGATCCACTGCCCCCGCAAACCAGGAAAGGACGGGACGGAGCCAACCCATTACCGCCCCATTGCTCTTACCAGTTGTCCATGTAAAGTGTTTGAGAGAATGGTCAATTTCAGACTCGTCTGGTTTTTGGAGACTCAACATCTCATATCTCCTTCTCAATCAGGGTTCAGGAAAAAGCAGAGTACGACAGACCTGCTTGTCCGAATGGAGTCACTCGTAAGAGATGCTTTTTCAAAGAAGCAGCTCGCCATCGCTGTCTTCTTTGATATTGAGAAAGCATACGATACCACCTGGAGGCGTGGTATCCTTAAACAACTCCATGATTGGGGCCTGCGGGGTTACCTCCCCAGGTTTGTCGAGCAATTTCTGATGCGACGCACACTACGCGTAAGGATTGGAGGCACCTTATCGGAGCCCGTGGACCAAGTTGAGGGTGTGCCACAGGGAAGTGTCCTCAGTGTCACCTGCTTCTCTGTGGCCATTAATAGCATTGTTAGAAATCTCCCTCCCGAGATTTCGTCGACGTTATATGTGGATGATCTGGCGCTCATTTTTTCTTCGCCCAGACTCCCATTTATCGTCCGTAAGCTACAGCGAGCTATAAGCACTGTAGCTGAAAATGCTTCCTCCAAGGGTTTCCGCTTTTCCGCAGTAAATACCAAGGCTGTTCACTTTTATGGGCATAAGTTAGTGACATGGGACCCCCCCCCCCCCATTTGTCGCTATATGGTGTGCCTATAGATTTTGAGCCCCATTTCAAATATCTGGGGGTCATATTTGATTCAAGGCTTTCTTTCCGGCACCATGTGGACGCCTTGAAAAGGTCTTGTTTAAAGAGAATGGACATAATGAAACTGTTGTCTCACACTTCTTGAGGAAGTGATCGACGTACCCTGTGGCTCCTGTATCTAGCATTGGTCCAATCAAAGCTAGACTATGGATCACATGTGTACTCCTCTGCCTCGCCATCCATTCTCGAAAAACTAAATACTGTGCGTAACCAGGGTGTGCGCCTGGCTTCTGGAGCCTTTAAGTCCTCCCCAGTGTGGAGCCTCTACGCAGAGAACGGGGTTCTCCCCCTTCCCTATCACAGGCTCAAGTCTAATTTAAACTACCTCCTTAGACTTGAGCAACTACCGCAGACGCCAGTGTATGAGTGCATGTTCAATACACGGACAGTGGCCTCATACGATAGATCACCATCTCTGGCTCGCCCCTTTGCTCTGCGTATGGCCGAGCACACTGCGCAACTAAGGGAGTTCTCAGTGATTCCCTTTACCATGCAAAAGACCCCCCCGTGGCTCATACCACCTGTAATGGTATGTAGGGAACTAGCTGATAGGCCCAAGGATCACCACCTGCCTGTAGTATTGAGAGGCATGTATGGCGACCACTCCTCTCAACATCGGCATAGCACTTTTGTGTTCACCGATGGGTCCAAGTCACCGGACAGAGTTGGAGCAGCTGCTATCTTTCCATCTGAGACAGCATTGGTCCGCCTGACAAACGCAGCTTCCGCATTCACAGCGGAACTCGTTGCTATGATGGCGGCACTGACTATCATAGCTGGCAGGCCATCTGGTTCTCATACTATCTTTACAGACTCCCTTAGTTCGCTTCAAATGTTGGGTGATGTTGGTTCGAGCCATCCGTTGGTTTCCAAGATCCAGCGGTGGCTCCTACGACTATCGCCCATCCACGAGATATCCTTTTGCTGGATGCCTAGCCATGTGGGCATCCCAGGCAATGAGAGGGCAGATGCTGCAGCCAATGAAGCAGCATCACTGGGGAAAGCTCCAGTGGCCCCAGTCCCAATCTGCGATGCCTATCCTCTGATCAATGAATACGTGGTCGGCCTATGGCAGAAGAGGTGGAGTGAGCTCCCTCCCACCAAGCTCCACTCCATAAAACCCTCCGTTCACCCATGGCCACGTACAACTAGACATCGTAAAATGGAGGTTGCGCTTGTCCGTCTGAGGATAGGCCATTGCCGGCTCACCCATGAGCATTTAATGAGTGCGCTGCCCCCACCCATGTGCATTCTGTGTGGGGTACAAATATCTGTCCTCCATATATTTGTAGAATGTCCATTGCTAAGGAATCTCAGAAGGACGACTTTTCCCTTCATTACCAGAGAGATGGCCCCCCCAGCAGGCTCTGCGGGGCATCTTTTCTGAGACCTATTGCTTCTTTGACGTGACTAGGATACTAACCTTCCTAAAAGAAAGCAATCTTTTAAACAAAATTTAAAATAGTTTTATATATTTATTGTTGATCTATTCATAGTTTATGTTTTTACATTTTAAAAAAATGAATAAATTCTTAACAAAAATATAATTGCTTAATAACTTTTAAAGTTATATTGTTGATATATTCATAGTTTATTTACTTGTTATTTATTATTTTTTTTTACTTTTTTTTACCTTTTGTTGAATTTTTTGTTGAAAGATTTTGACTCAACTGACTTAATATTGCCTATTAAACTAATTTTGGTCCCAAGGACATTTCTGCTTTTTTATGTATTTTAATATGGCAATATTTTAAAAATAATAATTTTAAATTCATCGCCCATAAGTGAATTTGGCTGCGAAATAGTCCATCTGGGCTACGCAGCTTTTAAATTCTCAATGCACTATTCATTCATTCATTCACCACCACCAAGCCTCTAATCCTTAACCAAGCCGCCGTTACGGGATGGTAAATAATCAGGGATTTTTGGCTGCCTTACCGACCAAGAGGAGGGAGCCAATTCACCACCACCGAGCCTTCCATCCTTAACCAAGCCGCCGTTACGGGATGGTCAATAATCATGGATTTTTGGCTGAAAACTAACCGAGAGGAGGGAGCGAATTCACCACCACCGAGCCTTCCAATTTTAACCAAGCGGCCGTTACGGGATGGTCAACAATCATAGAGTTTTGGCTGCCTCACTGACCGAGAGAAGGGAGCGAATTTACCACCATCGAGCCTCCCATCCTTAACTAAGCCACCGTTACGGGATGGTCGATAATCATGGATTTTTGGCTGCCTTACCAACTGAGAGGAGGGAGCGAATTCACCACTACCGAGCCTCCTATCCTTAACCAAGTGGCCGTTACGAGATGGGATGGTCGATAATCATGGATTTTTGGCTGCCATACAAACCGAAATGAGGAAGCGAATTCACCACCACTGAGCCTTCCAATTTTAACCAAGCGGCCGTTACAGGATGGTCAACAATCATGGAGATTTAGGCTGCCTTACCGACCGAGAGGAGGGAGCGAATTTACAACCATCGAAACCTCTCATTCTTACCCAAGCCCCAATACGGGATAGTTGATAATCAGGAATTTTTGGCTGCCTTTCCAACCGAGAGGAGGGAACGAATTCACCACCACCGAGCATTCCAATTTTAACCAAGCGGCTGTTACGGGATGGTCGACAATCATGGATTTTTGGCTGCCTTACCGACCGAGAGGAGGGAGCGAATTCACCACCACCGAGCCTTCCAATTTTAACCAAGCGGCCGTTACAGGATGGTCAACAATCATGGAGATTTAGGCTGCCTTTCCCACCGAGCATTCCAATTTTAACCAAGCGGCTGTTACGGGATGGTAGACAATCATGGATTTTTGGCTGCCTTACCGACCGAGAGGAGGAAGCGAATTCACCACCACCGAGCCTCCCATCCATAACCAAGCCGCCGTTACGGAATGGTCGATATTCATGGATTTTTGGCTGAAAACTAACCGAGAGGAGGGAGCGAATTCACCACCACCGAGCCTTCCAATTTTAACCAAGCGGCCGTTACGGGATGGTCAACAATCATAGAGTTTTGGCTGCCTCACTGACCGAGAGAAGGGAGCGAATTTACCACCATCGAGCCTCCCATCCTTAACTAAGCCACCGTTACGGGATGGTCGATAATCATGGATTTTTGGCTGCCTTCCTAACTGAGAGGAGGGAGCGAATTCACCACTACCGAGCCTCCTATCCTTAACCAAGTGGCCGTTACGAGATGGGATGGTCGATAATCATGGATTTTTGGCTGCCATACAAACCGAAATGAGGAAGCGAATTCACCACCACTGAGCCTTCCAATTTTATCCAAGCGGCCGTTACAGGATGGTCAACAATCATGGATTTTTGGCTGCCTTACCGACCGAGAGGAGGGAGCGAATTCACCACCACCGAGCCTTCCAATTTTAACCAAGCGGCCGTTACAGGATGGTCAACAATCATGGAGATTTAGGCTGCCTTTCCCACCGAGCATTCCAATTTTAACCAAGCGGCTGTTACGGGATGGTAGACAATCATGGATTTTTGGCTGCCTTACCGACCGAGAGGAGGGAGCGAATTCACCACCACCGAGCCTCCCATCCTTACATAAGCCGCCGTTACGGGATGGTCGATAATCATGGATTCTTGCTGCCTTACAGACCGAGAGGTAAAAGCGAATTCACCACAACCGAGCCTCAAATCCTTAACCAAGCGGCCGTTACGGTATGGTCGATAATCATGGATTTTTGGCTGCCTTCCTGAGCAAGAGGAGGGAGCGAATTCACCACCACTAAGCCTCCAATCCTTAACCAAGCCTCCGTTACTGAAAGTTCGATAATCATGAATTTTTGGCTGCCCTTACAGACTAAGAGGAGGAGGCAATTTCACCACCACTGGGCCTCCCATCCTTCATTAAGTGGCCATTACGGGATGGTCGATAATCATGGATTTTGGGCTGCCTTACAGACCGAGAGGAGGAATCGAATTCACCACCACCGAGCATTCCAATTTTAACCAAGCCGACGTTACGGGATGGTCGATAATCATGGAGTCTTGCTGCCTTACCGACCAAAAGAAGGGAGCGAATTTACCACCACCGAGCATTCCAATTTTAACCAAGCGGCCGTTAGGAGATGGTCGACAATCATAGAGTTTTGGCTGCCTTACCGACCGAGAGAAGGAAGCAAATTCACCACTAACGAGCCTCCCATCCTTACCCAAGCTGCCGTTACAGAATAGTTGATAATCATGGATTTTTAGCTTCTTTATCGACCGAAAGAAGGGAGCGAATTCACCACCACCAATACTCCCATCCTTAACCAAGCGGCCGTTACGGAATGGTCGATAATCAGGGATTTTTAGCTGACTTTTTGACCGAGAAGAGGGAGCGAATTCACCCTTCCTGAGCCTCCCATCCTCAAATAAACAGCCGTTACGGGATGGTCGATAATCATGGATTTTTGGTTGCCTTTCCAATCGAGAGGGGGGAACGGATTCGCCACCACCAAGCCAACCATCCTTTACCAAGCCGCCGTTACGGGATGGTCGATAATCATGGATTTTTGGCTGCCTTACCGACTCAGAGGAGGGAGCGAATTCACCACCACTGAGCCTTCCACCCTTGACCAAGCGGCCGTTACGGATGGTCGATAATCAGGGATTTTTAGCTGCCTTACCGACCGAGAAGAGGGAGCGAATTTACCCCTATTGAGCCCAACATCCTTCACTAAGCGGCCGTTACGGGATGGTTGATAATCATGGATTTTTGGCTGCCTTACCAACTAAGAGGATGGAGCGGATCCAAGACCACCAAGCCTCCCATCCTTAACCAAGCCGCCGTTACGAGATGGTCGATAATCATGGATTTTTAACTGCCCCTCTGACCGAGAAGAGAAAACGAATTCACCACCACCTAGCCTCCTATCCTTAACCAAGCCACTGTTACGGGATGTTCAAAAATCATGGATTTTTGGCTGCCTTACCGACCGAGAGGAGGCAGCGAATTCACCACCACCGAGCCTTCCATCCTTAATTAAGCGGCCGTTACATGATGGTTGATAATCATGGATTTTTGGCTGCCTTACCGACTAAGAGGAGGGAGTTAATTCACCACCACCGAGCCTTCCATCCTTAACCAAGCCGCCGTTACGGGATGGTCAATAATCATGGATTTTTAGCTGCCTTATAAAACAAAAGGAGGGAGTGAATTCACCACCAACGAGCCTCCCATCATTAACCAAGCCACCGTCAACATGAGGGTCGATAATTATGGATTTTTGGCTGCCTTACCGACCGAGAGGAGGGAGCGAATTCACCACCACCGAGCCTCCAATCCTTAACCAAGCGACCGTTACGAGATGGTCGATAATCATGGATTTTTGGCTGCCTTACCAACCGAGAGGAGGAAGCGAATTCACCACCACCGAGCCTCCCATCCATAACCAAGCCGCCGTTACGGAATGGTCGATAATCATGGATTTTTGGCTGAAAACTAACCGAGAGGAGGGAGCGAATTCACCACCACCGAGCCTTCCAATTTTAACCAAGCGGCCGTTACGGGATGGTCAACAATCATAGAGTTTTGGCTGCCTCACTGACCGAGAGAAGGGAGCGAATTTACCACCATCGAGCCTCCCATCCTTAACTAAGCCACCGTTACGGGATGGTCGATAATCATGGATTGTTATCTGCCTTACCAACTGAGAGAAGGGAGCGAATTTACCACCATCGAGCCTCGTATCCTTAACTAAGCCACCGTTACGGGATGGTCGATAATCATGGATTTTTGGCTGCCTTACCAACTGAGAAGAGGGAGCGAATTCACCACTACCGAGCCTCCTATCCTTAACCAAGTGGCCGTTACGAGATGGGATGGTCGATAATCATGGATTTTTGGCTGCCATACAAACCGAAATGAGGAAGCGAATTCACCACCACTGAGCCTTCCAATTTTAACCAAGCGGCCGTTACAGGATGGTCAACAATCATGGATTTTTGGCTGCCTTACCGACCGAGAGGAGGGAGCGAATTCACCACCACCGAGCCTTCCAATTTTAACCAAGCGGCCGTTACAGGATGGTCAACAATCATGGAGATTTAGGCTGCCTTTCCCACCGAGCATTCCAATTTTAACCAAGCGGCTGTTACGGGATGGTAGACAATCATGGATTTTTGGCTGCCTTACCGACCGAGAGGAGGGAGCGAATTCACCACCACCGAGCCTCCCATCCTTACATAAGCCGCCGTTACGGGATGGTCGATAATCATGGATTCTTGCTGCCTTACAGACCGAGAGGTAAAAGCGAATTCACCACCACCGAGCCTCCAATCCTTAACCAAGCGGCCGTTACGGTATGGTCGATAATCATGGATTTTTGGCTGCCTTCCTGAGCAAGAGGAGGGAGCGAATTCACCACCACTAAGCCTCCAATCCTTAACCAAGCCTCCGTTACTGAAAGTTCGATAATCATGAATTTTTGGCTGCCCTTACAGACTAAGAGGAGGAGGCAATTTCACCACCACTGGGCCTCCCATCCTTCATTAAGTGGCCATTACGGGATGGTCGATAATCATGGATTTTGGGCTGCCTTACAGACCGAGAGGAGGAATCGAATTCACCACCACCGAGCATTCCAATTTTAACCAAGCCGACGTTACGGGATGGTCGATAATCATGGACTCTTGCTGCCTTACCGACCAAAAGAAGGGAGCGAATTTACCACCACCGAGCATTCCAATTTTAACCAAGCGGCCGTTAGGAGATGGTCGACAATCATAGAGTTTTGGCTGCCTTACCGACCGAGAGAAGGAAGCGAATTCACCACTAACGAGCCTCCCATCCTTACCCAAGTTGCCGTTACAGAATAGTTGATAATCATGGATTTTTAGCTTCTTTATCGACCGAAAGAAGGGAGCGAATTCACCACCACCAATACTTCCATCCTTAACCAAGCGGCCGTTACGGAATGGTCGATAATCATGGATTTTTAGCTGACTTTTTGACCGAGAAGAGGGAGCGAATTCACCCTTCCTGAGCCTCCCATCCTCAAATAAACTGCCGTTACGGGATGGTCGATAATCATGGAATTTTGGTTGCCTTTCCAATCGAGAGGAGGGAACGGATTCGCCACTACCAAGCCAACCATCCTTTACCAAGCCGCCGTTACGGGATGGTCGATAATCATGGATTTTTGGCTGCCTTACCGACTCAGAGGAGGGAGCGAATTCACCACCACTGAGCCTTCCACCCTTCACTAAGCGGCCGTTACGGGATGGTTGATAATCATGGATTTTTGGCTGCCTTACCAACTAAGAGGATGGAGCGGATCCAAGACCACCAAGCCTCCTATCCTTAACCAAGCCGCCGTTACGAGATGGTCGATAATCATGGATTTTTAACTGCCCCTCTGACCGAGAAGAGAAAACGAATTCACCACCACCTAGCCTCCTATCCTTATCCAAGCCACTGTTACGGGATGTTCAAAAATCATGGATTTTTGGCTGCCTTACCGACCGAGAGGAGGCAGCGAATTCACCACCACCAAGCCTTCCATCCTTAATTAAGCGGCCGTTACATGATGGTTGATAATCATGGATTTTTGGCTGCCTTACCGACTAAGAGGAGGGAGTTAATTCACCACCACCGAGCCTCCTATCCTTAACCAAGCCACTGTTACGGGATGATCGATAATCTTGGATTTTTGGGTGCCTTACCGACTGAGAGGAAGGAGCGAATAAACCACCATCGAGCCTCCAATCCTTAACCAAGCCACTGTTACGGGATGATCGATAATCATGGATTTTTGGGTGCCTTACCGACGGAGAGGAAGGAGCGAATAAACCACCACTGAGCCTCCCATCCTTACCCAATCGGCCGTTACTAGGTGGTCGATAATCGATGACTTTCAGGCAGCCCTACAAACCTAGAGGAGTGAGCACATTCACGACAAATGAGCCTATCATCCTTAACCAAGCGGCCGTTACGGGATGGTCGATAATCATGGATTTTTCCCTGCTTTTTAGACCGAGAGGAGGGAGCGAATTCACCCTTACCGAATCTCCCATCCTTAAAAAAACAGCCGTTACGGGATGGTCAATAATCATGGATTTTTGGTTGCTTTTCCAATCGAGAGGAGGGAACGGATTCACTACCACTAAGCCAACCATCCTTAACCAAGCCGCCGTTACGGGATGGTCGATAATCATGGATTTTTGACTCCGTCTCCAACCGAGAAGAGGAAGTGAATTCACCACCACCGAGCCTCCTATCCTTAACCAAGCCCCCATTCCGGGATGGTCAATCATCATGGATTTTAGCTGCCTTACCGACCGAAAGGAAGGAACGAATTCACCACCACCGAGCCTCCTATCCTTAACCAAGCCGCCATTACGGGATGTTCGATAATCATGAATTTTTGGCTGCCTTTCCGACCGAAAGGTTGGATCGAATTAACCACCACCGAGCCTCCCATCCTTAATTAAGCGGCCGTTACGGGATGGTTGATAATCATGGATTTTTGGCTGACTCACCGACTAAGAGGAGGGAGCGAATTCACCACCAGCAAGCCTTCCATCCTTAATTAGGCGGCGATTACGGGATGGTTGATAATCATAGATTTTAGCTGCCTCACCGACTACGAGAAGGGAGCGAATTCACCACCACCAAGCCCTCCTCCATAATGACGCGACCCTTACGGGATGGTTGATAATCATGGATTTTTGGCTACCTTACCGACTGATAGGAGGAAGCGAATTCATCCTCACCGAGCCTTCCATCCTTAACCAAGCGGTCGTCACGGGATGGTTGATAAGATGGATTTTTGCCTGCCTTACCGACTGAGAGGAGGGTGCGAATTCACCACCCCTGAGCCTCCTCCTTAATTAAGCGGCCGTTACGTGATGGTTGATAATCATTGATTTTTGGCTTCCTTTCCGACTAAGAGGAGGAAGCGAATTCACCACCACCAATCCTCCCATCCACAAGTAAGCAGCCGTTACGGGATGGTTGATAATCATGGATTTTTGGCTGCCTTATTGACCGAGAAGAGGGAGCGAATGACCAACAACAAGCCTCCTATCCTTAACCAAGCCAGCGTTATGGGATGGTCGATAATCATGGATTTCTGGCTGCCTTAAGGACCTAGAAGAGGGAGCGAATTCACCACCACCGAGCCTCCAATCCTTAACCAAGTGGCCGTTACGGGATAGTCGATAATCATGAATTTTTGGCTGCCTTACCGACCGAGAAGAAGAAGCGAATTTACCAACAACAAGCTTCCTATCCTTAACTAGGCCACCATTACGGGATGGTCGATAATCATGGGTTTTGGTTTACTTACCGACCGAGAGGAGGGAGCAAATTTACCAACCCTGAGCCTCCCATTCTTAACCAAGCCGCAGTTTCGGGATGGTCGTTAATCATGGATTGTTATCTGCCTTACCGACTAAGAGAAGGAAGCGAATTCCCCTTGCCGAGCTTCCCATCCTTAACCAAGCAGCCGTTACAGGATTGTTGATAATCATGGATTTTTGGCTGCCTTACCAACCGAGAGGAGGGAGCGAATTCACCACCATTAAGCTTCCTATCCTTAACCAAGCCGCCGTTACGGGATGGTCGATAATCATGGATTTTTAACTGCCTTACCGACCGAGAAAAGAGAGTGAATTCACCACCAACAAGACTCCTATACTTACATAGCCACCGTTACGGGATGGTCGATGATCTTGGATTTTTAGGTGCCTTACCGCCTAAGAGGGGGGAGAAAATTCACCACCGCAGAGCCTTCCATCCTTAATTAAGCGGCCGTTACGGGATGGTTAATAATCATGAATTTATGGCTGCCTTACCGACTAAGAGGAGGGAGCGAATTCACCACCCCTGAGCCTCCCATCCTTAATTGAGCGGCCGTTACGTGATAGTTGATGATCATGGAATTTTGGCTGCCTTACCGAACAACAGGAGAGAACGAATTTTCCACCAACAAGCCTCCCATCCTTATTCAAGCCACCGTCACGGGATGGTCGATGATCTTGGATTTTTAGTTGCCTTACCGACTGAGAGGAGGCAGCTTATTCACCACCACTAAGACTCCCATCCTTTAACCAAGCGGCCGTTACGGGATGGTTGATAATCATGGATTTTTGGATGCCTTACCGACTAAGAGGAGGGAGCGAATTCACCACCGCTGAGCCTCCCATCCTTAATTAAGCGGCCGTTACGAAATGGTCGATAATCATGGATTTGTTGCTGCCCTACCGACCAAGAGTAGGAAGCGAATTCACCACCGCCGAGCCTATCATCCTTAAGCAAGCGGCCGTTTCGTGGTGGTCGATAATCATGGATTTTTGGCTGCCCCTCCGACTAAGAGGAGGGAGCGACTTCACCGCCACCAAGCCTCCCATCCTTAACCAAGCGGCCGTTACGGGATAGAGGATAATCATAAATTTTTGGTTTCCTTACCGACCGAGAGGAGGGAGCGAATTCACCAACCCTGAGCCTCCAATCCTTAACCAAGCCGCAGTTACGGGATGGTCGATAATCATGGATTTTTGGCCTCCTTACCGAATAAGAGGATGGAGCGAATTTACCACCACCAAGCCTTCCATCCTTAACCAAGCGGCCGTTACGGGATGGACGATAATCGAGGACTTTTAGGCTGCCCTACAAACCAAGAAGAGGAAGCGAATTTACGACCACTGAGCCTCCCATCCTTATTTAAGCGGCCGTTACGGGATGGTCGATAATCATGTATTTTTAGCTGCCTTTTCGACCAAGAGGACGGAGCGAATTCACCCTTACCGAGCCTCCAATCCTAAACCAAGCAGCCATTACGGGATGGTCGATAATCAGGCATTTTTGGCTGCTTTTCCAACCGAGAGGAGGGAGTGAAATCATCACCAGCGAGCCTTCCATCTTTAACTAAGTGGCCATTACGGGATAGTCGATAATCATGGATTTTTAACTGCATTTCTGACCGAGAGGAGGGAGTTAATTCACCACCACCGAGCCTACCATCCTTAACTAAGCGGCTATCACGGGATGGTCGATAATTAGGGATTTTTTGCTGCGTTACCGACCAAGAGGAGGGAGCGAATTCACCAACACTGAGCCTCCCATCCTTAACCAAGCCACCGTTACGAAATGGTCGATGATCTTGGATTTTTGGTTGCCTTACCGACTGAGAGGAGGCAGCTTATTCACTACCACTAAGACTCCCATCCTTTAACCAAGCGGCCGTTACGGGATGGTTGATAATCATGGATTTTTGGATGCCTTACCGACTAAGAGGAGGGAGCGAATTCACCACCGCTGAGCCTTCCAACCTTAATTAAGTGGCCGTTACGGGATGGTTGATAATTATGGATTTTTGGCTGCCTTACCGAATGAAAGGAGTGAGCGAATTCACCACTACCAAGCCTTCCATCCTTACCTGAGCGGCCGTTACGGGATGGTCGATAATCTTGGATTTTTGGGTCCTTACAGCCTAAGAAGAGGAAGTGAATTCACCACCGACGAGACTTCCATCCTTAACCAAGCGGCCGTTACGGGATGGTCGGTAATCATGGATTTTTGGCTGCCTTACTGACCTAGAGGAGGGAGCGAATTCACCACCAACGAGCCTCCCATCCTTTCCCAAGCGGCCATCACGGGATGGTCGTTAATCACGGATTTTTGTCTGCCCTACCGACCGACAGGATGGAGCGAATTCACCACCATCGAGCCTCCCATCCTTGGAAATAATATATACTGCAGTCAATAATGGGCATAATAAATTAGTGGCGTACACATTCTCACGCAAGCATATTTTGTAGGCATTTAAATGTTGCATTTCCTGCGCCAGAACGCTCTAGAGTACTTCTGAATTTATTTGAAGTACCTCTGTTTATTCATATGTACACACACTTCATGTTCTTGGAGGGAATTCCTGTGGTACTGGAACCACATTATGGAATTGGATGTGACTCAAAATTACCTCCTCAAAGACGAGCACTTTGAAGTCTTATGAAATTCTATGATTGGTTCACAGTAAATTGGTCCTCACAGTTTTTTTTCCTGAGCGGTGGCATTTTGGACTCTTCTAAACCATTACCTCCTTTACCCCGTAACGACATATAAATAGCAACTGTATTTCGTCCAAGAATTAAAAAAAAATCTTTATCCAATTTCACCGTTTCGTATGTGTGTATGTGTTTGAACGTAAATTGTTCCTAAATATCTATCATGACGCTGATTGGTCCATTTTTTGCAGCGCTTAAGTGTGTAAGTGAGCTATTACCACCCATTTTTGGATCGTGAGGACAAAAATTAAACTATAGTAATTAAGTAGTTTAAAATAGAAATAAGCAAAATAAGTTACATAAGAAAAAAATGGGAAAAATTCAATAAAGTAAATAAAGTAATTTGCTAACAGTGAATACACATAAGAGGAATAAACCAAAAATAATGCGAAAATTAAACCGAGGCTAAGCTCCGAAGAATGTGACAAATTTTCCTGACGATGAACGACCGAGGGGATGACTTGGCGCAGTTCTACGCTTGGCTCAGATTATAGGTTTTCGACTGCTGTTTGAGCCGAATTTCTTGAGTTAGAGTTCGGTTAATCACGAAGATGAATTGCCTTTATGTTGAATTTTTCCCATTTTTTTTCTTATTTAGGTAACTTATTTTGTTATTTCTATTGTAAACTACTTAAATTACTATAGTTTAATTTTTGTCCTCACGATCTAAAAGTGGGTGGCAATAGTTCACCTGCATGTGGCGCTGCGAACAGGATTCGATTAGGATTGTGTACTGTAAGGATCTTGAGATTTAGTTTCTAACGATAATCTAAACTTTGTTTTCCCCAAAAGGCTTCTTTTCCAGCTTGAACTTTTTAGATTACAGCTGATGTAATAACAAAGCAGTTTTCGTCTTTATGAGTTATTGAGTTACAGTCTAGATTTCCTTGCCTTTATGGTTGGATATTGGCCGAATAAGACATTCGGGCATTGAAATGTCTTAAATCCTTTGACAGTAAATACTGCTTCTAATTTTTGAGGGGGTACATCCTTACTGTTTTCTTTTTACTATTGCATATTTGGTTATCTCTCATTATTTGAAAGGTTATTACCAAATTGTTGGTGGTAAATTTGTGTGCCTAACACTAAATTTTAAGTTTCACACATGGTTTAATTTATCCTAACAGAGTAAAAAGAAAGGGGTGTGCAGTTGTTCATACTCACACTGGTTTCCGCCTAACTTGAGTCGTGAGAAGGTACTGTAACACACAGTCGAAGGTGATAAAACTCCTCTTCAGAGGAAAGGTTATTTTTTGGGAACTTTTGTAGCTCTGTTCATTTTTAAAATGTTCAATTATTTATCATTAACATATCTCAGGGAATTATGGGAAAGTATGGGACTTGCTGGTGAAAAGTTAATAGACTTCATCAAGGAGCAACAAGAAATGGACCGAGAAGAACGTGCCAAAGAACGAGAAGAAAGAAAAGCGAAGGAAGAACGAGAGGAAAGAGAAAGGAAAGACAGCATAAATTAAGAAAATTAGAACTTCAAAAAGAATCAAGAGAGGCAAGAATAGAAGGTACTCAAAGCAATGAACATCTGAACCCAAGCGTAATGATCCCAACAATTAAGTTACCAGCTTGCGAGGAAGGAAAATGACTTACCATCATATTTGCTCCGTTTTGAGAAGATTGCCGAACTATCAGGATGGCCTAAGGAGATCTACGCAATCCAAATGGTACCTTACTCAAGGGAAAATCTATCAATATATTTGCGGCGCTCCCCACATAAATCATACAAGATTATGATACAGTGAAGAAGGAATTACTATCAGTATTTAAGAAAACATCAGAATTCTATAGGAAAAAGTTCCGGTCGATGAAAATTGAGACAGACGAAACCTACACCCAATTCTCAAATCACCTAAGTCAAATTTTTGGACTTTGGTTGGACAGTGAAAATGTAGGATTTTACTTCATCGAATTAAAAGACTTTGTGCTTAGGGACCATTTTTTGCATGTGTATCCCATGGATATTAAGTTCTTTATAAAAGAACCTAACCCAAAGTCTCTTAAAGAAATGGCACAATTGGCTGACATTTATGCTTCCGCCCATAATTCTTACAACAGGGATAGGAAAAGTGGACAAAATAAACAAAGTGGATGAAGATGGAAGAACCAACGCCAACGTCACCAAAGAAGGTAAAATGTTATTCATGCGACGTCGCAGGACACACAAAGAAGAATTGTTCTCAGAACCCTTCCACTTTTTTCCGAACCAAGAAGGAATAAAAGGTAAATATTGTTTACGACACGGAGGTAGGACAATATTTGTATCACCCGCCTAGGCATACGCTAAGTGGTTCCATCAATGGGACAAATGTTACAATTTTGAGGGACACAGGCTGTTCCTGTGTTATGGTTGCTGACTATCTGTTACCAGATGCCGATTTAGCAAAATCTGAAATGTGTGGTCATGGATTTCTTTGGGAACGTTAACAAATTTCCGATTGTTAATTGTAATCTTGACTGAAAATTTTTCAAAGGTTGGATTCGAGCAGTTCGTGCCCCCCTTAAATACAGTAATGTCTTTTTAGGTAACAACATCATATTTTAATCGCTTTAAGACCAGTGCCCTACGTTAAATAATGTCAGAGAACGTCGTGACTGTGGCTTTATAGAAAGTGCCTTTAAGGACGAAGTTAAATTCAAGTATGAAATAATAAAAGGATTATTATATATTGTGTATTGATAGCCCTAACAGACATGAAATAGGTCAAAAGGCCTTGGTTGTTTCTCTAAGGTGTAGGAAACTCATCTTACAAGTGGCCCACGAGTCCCCACTCGCTGGTCATTTTTCCCACAGGAAAACGGCTTCTAAAGTGTTCGAAACCTTCTTTTGGCTTAGAGCAAGCGGATACATCACTAGATTCTGTAGGTCCTGTGAAGTCTGTCAAAGAGTTTCAAGGAAGAGTAAGCCTATTCCTCTTAAACTTCCAGAGATGATAACAACACCCTTCTCAAGAGTGGCCATCGATATCGTTGGACCTATTTCACCACCAAACTCCGACGCTCATCGTTTCATACTAACCATCGTGGATTTGGCAACGCGGTTTCCAGAAGCAGTCCCCCTTAAGAACATCGACTCTATCCCCATAGCAGAAGCCTTAATATCAGTATTTTCACGTGTAGGGATACCTAAAGAGATCCTAAGTGACCGAGGTAGTCAGTTTATCTCAGAACTTATGGGAGAGATTCACAAGCTACTAACCATCAAACATCTCTTTACTTCCCCGTATCACCCACAGGCAAACGAAGTCTGCGAGAAGATGAACGGAGTAATCAAGAACATCCTAAAGAAATTGTGCCAAGACTACCCTAAGGAATGGAATCGATATATCCTTGCTACTTTGTTTGCAGTAAGAGAAATCCTTCAGGATACTTTAAAATTTTCTCCATTTGAACTACTCTATGGACGCAGAGTAAGAGGGCCTCTTTCCATCCTTGAAGAACTTTGGACCAACCAACAAACCGATGAACCACCGACCCGAAGCATTTACCAATATATATTCGACCTTCGTCAGAAACTGGAAGAGACAGCAAAAATAGCAGCTGAGAATGCAGAAGTAGACAAGACTCTTTATAAGGAATACTTTGATAAGTAGTCTCAAAGTAGATCCTTTAAAACTGGAGACAAAGTTTTAATTTTACTCCCCACGGATAACAACAAGCTTCTTATGAGGTGGAAAGGACCATATGAAGTACTCGAAAATAAGAAAGACTTGAATTACGTTGTGAACGTTAACGGCAATCTGAAGTTGTTCCCCGCGAACATGCTAAAGAAATTCTACTCCAGAGATGACGACCATGAACTTCATAATTGCAATTTGGTACATAATGAGATCTTGGATCGTGGAGATGTTCTTGAACTGGTCGCTAATTGCATAGTCATAGAAGAAGAGGAATATCATAGCTCTCTTGAAGGAATTAGTTACCAGACGGAACAGAGCGATAAATCCTCAGCCAAGGAGGTGAATGTCTCAGATAATTGGTCGGCAATGGAGAAGAAAGAGTTGCCATTGCTTCTGGGAGAATTTACAGACGTTCTTAAAGATGTTTCTGGACGAACTCAATTATACACCCATAAGATCAGGATCTAAACGTCCCAGCCAATTCGGAAAAAAACGTATCCTATTCCACTACACAGAAATTCTTTTAACGAAGAAATTTAAAAGATGTATAACTTAGACATCATTGAACCATCGTCATCTCCCTACTGTTCTCCAGTAGTAATGGTAAAGAAGCCAGGCAAATCGTGGAGAGTTTGCATCGACTTCAGAAACATCAACGCTGTTGCGGAATTTGACGCGGAGCCGATGCCTACGATCGATGAAGATCTTCACAAATTTAAGGGAGCTAAATTTATTTCTGAGCTAGATTTTCGTAAAGCTTATTTTCAAATTCCCCTGGACGAAGAATCACGGAAGTACACGGCCTTCTCTACCCTGACAAGAGGACTGATGCAGTTTAAGTGTATGCCTCCAGGTCTATCCACGGCTTGTGCCTCTTACATCAGACTTATGAGGTTGGTCTTGCATGGGCTCAGGTATGTGTCTTGTTACTTTGATAATATTTATATTTACTCAGAGTCATTGAGTGACCATCTAGTCTTTCTAAGGAATGTGCTGACCAGGTTGAGGGAACATGGATTGACCATCGGCCCTTCTAAATGTTTCATCGGTTATCAAACTATAAGGTACTTAGGGCTTCAAATTGGACAAGATACAATTCAGCCCCTGGAAGAAAGAGTTGGAGCCATACTAAATATGTCACCCCCTAGAACCAAGAAATAACTGCGGTCTTTCCTCGGTACGGCATCATTCTATCGAAAATTCATCTTCGTGATTAACTGAACTCTTACTCGAGAAATTCGGCTCAAACATCAGTCGAAAACCTATAATCTGAGCCAAGCGTAGAACTGCGCCAAGTCATCCCCTCGGTCGTTCATCGTCAGGAAAATTTGTTACTTTCTTTGAAGCTTAGCCACGGTTTAATTTTCGCATTATTTTTGGTGTTTTCCTCTTATGTGTATTCACTGTTAGCAAATTACTTTATTTACTTTATTGAATTTTTCCCATTTTTTCTTATGTAACTTATTTTGCTTAATTCTATTGTAAACTACTTAAATTACTATAGTTTAATTTTTGTCCTCACAATCGAAAAAGTGGGTGGTAATAGCTCACTTACAAAGTGTAAAATGTAAAGTTTGTTTTAATTTAGAAGAAATAGATAAGGAGTTTGATAAAATCACTGACTTCCTAATAAAAGCAGATGAAAACAGTATTACCCTTATTAAATATAAACCAATCCAGCCCCCCCACCTGGACCCCTCCCATGAAAGCCCTGGCCCAAGAATATAGCGACCTGTCCAAAGTAGTAGCGCTGATATGCCCCAACCACGATGCCCACAGAAGACTAAGACAAATTACAGACGAACTCCAGACACTAATTACGGACCAACAAATACTAATATGGGAAAACTGATAGAAAGACTCGACATAGAAAGAGACTCACACATTCTGGCAAGCGTTTAAACGTATTAAAGGAAAACTCCCACAAAAAAAAGAATAACACTCATTCACGACGGCAAAGAAATTGACGAGACTGAAGAGATTGAGGAAATGTTTAGGATTTTCTGGTCTTCAATCTTAAAAATTACCCCAGAAGAAAATGACAACTACGACATCGAATTCGAAACTAACATAATCCAACAGCTAAACATACAAAACCTCTCCTCATCACTGTGTGTCGCAGGGAAGAGTGTTGGAGGGCTATGGCAGTAAAATAACTGCCCTAGAACTCTCTGTTGCTCTAAAGTCCTTTCGTCAAAGAACACCGGGTACCACGAGGGTGACCCGGGAGAATTTCACCAAGGCTCCGCCTAACGTTTGGAGTGGCCTTCTAACATCATGAACGCCGCTCTGAACACGGGCTATTTCCCTGATCAGTAGAAAGTGGCCGAAATGATTTTCATCCATAAAATCGGGAAAGCACTCGGACTGCCCTGCCAGCTTTAGACCGATATCTCTCCTAGAATTTGCTAGCAAAGTCTTCGAGAAGATATTGGAAAATAGGGTCAACTCCTTTCTCGACGAGGCCAACTTGCATAATGAGCAGCAACACGGCTTCAGAAGGAAAAGAGGGACTGACACGGTACTAGCCGTTGTCACCGAAAAGCTCGCTAAAATCAAGGCAGACAAAAGGCATGCCGACCTGGTGCTCCGAGATGTCAAAAAAGCCTTTGGTAAGGTTTGGAAGAGAGGACTACAATTTAAAATCCTTCAAGTAGGCCTCAACCCCATTCTTGAGAGGATTTTATGTGACTATATAATGGAGAGGAGAGCATACATTCATATCAGAGAACACAAAGGTCCCGAATTCGAGCTCGAAGCAGGGGTCCCACAAGGGGGCTGTCTCAGTCCCCTTTTATACAACATTTATACACGCGATTTACCACAACCTCTCTCCGAGGGTACCATATACATACAGTTCACTGACGACATATCGCAAATTTGTACCACCGCTTATGTTCACAGGGAATTTATGGCGAGAAATACGGCTAGGGAGATATCTAACATCAACTCTTTCGAGAGGAAATGGAAGATATCAACCAATGCCTCAAAATTTAAAATAATTCCCATGTTTTGCAAGACCTTCAATGATATACGTGTAGAAGGGAAGCGAATCCCATACGGCCTGGAAGGGACGGTTCTGGGGCTCAAAATCACCACAGGGGGCTACAAGAGTCATATCGAGCGAACAGTCGCGAATAGCAAGAGAGATTTGAGGGAATTTTATAAGTTCGATGACCTAAATCCCTCAAATAAACTCAAGATATTCAATGCATGCATTCCCTCGAGACTCCTGTACCCCCCAGTGCCGCTGAACGTAAGCGCTAAGACCCACATTGCGAAACTACAAGTCATCCAGAACAAAGCGGTGCTGATCATCACAAATACCCGAAGAAGAGAACACAAACGACAGAGGGAGATCCACAACTCGGTTGGATTATCTCCGATCAACGTGGCGCTTGACGAGAGAGCTAAGAGGATCTGGCAAGTCATTGGCCCCCGCTTGACTCCTGAATTCTCTCGTACACAATTAAGACATCGAGGTCGACACCATTCAAGGGCGGGAAGTTACAGTCTAACGGTCACGTGACTCCAAAATGCACTTGACAAAACCTAAAAAATACTGAAAACGACCATTGTAATGCGCAAGTTTCTTTAGTAAAAATAAATTCCAAAATAAATTCAAACTTTGCAAAAATTCAAATTCAAATAAAACGCAAATAAACTTTTTCAAAGACCCACAACGGGAATAAAAACCCTGCCTCAAATAAAGGCTTGAATGCCAAAAGATCAGTAGATCTAAACAATAAACATTAGATTAACCAGATTAATTTAATTAGATAAACTATTAATTGGATAAAATAAATACAAAAATCAAAAACAAACAGAGCTACTCTTTCACCAGGGACCTATTTATTCTGTCTCCTACACTTCATCTATTCTTTGAATTGACTCTATTTCACCACGTTCATCTCTTACTATTTTCTCTCTAACTCTCCCTCGAATCGTGTATGTGAGAGTATGCAGATGAGGGGATAGAAAGGGTGTGTGAATAGATAGCGGAAAGTAGACCAGTGGTGAAAAGAGAAAGAAGTGTGGTAGGGTGCAAAGTGATGCTAGAGCCTGGTGATCAGGCCTATCGCTTTCAAATTTATTTGATTTGTGGTTTCGTTGTTGTTTTTATGGTTATTTTATACATATATATATACAGGTATATATATAACATATAGTTTGGCGTTCAAGCCATTTGTCTTTATTGCTAATATTTTTGTTTATGCTATGCGCGTTAGCTGTTGTTTTTGTAAGTTGTTAATATTAACTTACTGTGTTTGTTTTAGTATCTTTTTTGTTTCTTCGTAATTTTGTAGTGTGTGTATTTAGTGTACAGTGTTTCTTCCTGTAGTCTTGTTTGGTGATTTTCGTCTTCTTGTGTAGGATTCCTTCTTCGGTAGTTTGTCTTAGTTGGTTAGTTTTGTCGATATCGGTGAATTTTGTCAAAATCGGTTGGTTTCATGATTGGTATTTTTTTTCTTAGTTTGGGGTAAATTGACTCATCTAGCGTAGAACGGTACTTCTGCTCCGCCAGCTAAAATCCTAGCGGAGCTTGGAAATCTGGCGCGACATACTTCTCTTCTGTTTTGGTCAATCATTTGTACGATATCTTCGTCCAAACGATTGACCTTTTCCAGCATATTCCTTGTCCGTTCTTCGATGACAACGTTAATGGGGGTTAACCCCGCCTCTCGGTGCAGCTCTTCTTGCGATCTTCTTTCCATTCTGCGTGTACCTGTGATTAGGTACACGCATTTATTCTGCACCATTTGTAGTCTCCTCTTCTGTGTCTTTGAGGCACAGGAGAGGGCGGAAGCGGGGTAAAGCAACGTCGATCTAACTAGTGCAGTATAGATCTTCTTTTTGTTGCTTTGACGAAGATTTCTGAACCTGTACAGAGTCTTGACTGCAGCAGTGGCCTTGGTGATTCGTTCTTGGACGTGCTTTGCGTACCCGGTTGAGGTGATCTTCATGCCGAGTACGTTGCATTCATTGGTGTAGGGATATCGTCTATCCCCCACCCTGACGTCATCAAGTAGTCTCCTGCCTATGGGGACTACTTTGAACTTATTCTGGTTGGTACGGATTTTCCACCGGGCCTCGTAGGTGTTTAGGTTTTCGATTTCTGCTGCCGTCATGCGAGCTTGCATAGGCGCATTCCTCCATGGACATGTGATTACCTGGGTGAAATCATCGGCGAATTGTAAGTTGAGGCAAGTGGGGTTTACAGGGACTGGGACATCCGCGGTGTAAATCAAGTAGAGAGTGGGAGACAGGCACCCCCCTTGCGGGAGGCCCGCATTGAGCGGAAACTTTGGCCCGTCCGTGCACCCTAAACGGATGTACGCCGCTCTCTCCATGACATAGTCACAGAGAGTTCTTTCTAAGCTTTCGCTTAGTCCCAGTCGTAAGATCTTGTACTGCATTCCCCGTGCGACGTAAAAAAAATATGGCTCTCTTTTGAAGGATGAATCTGGGTTCACCTTAAGACTTCCAGAATAGGCTCGTTTCTGCAGCAGCGCTCAAAAGTCAATCAGACACTAAAACAAGTAAAAAGTGCTTTATCCAAAGTTCTTCAGCTGTACGCAGTAAAACGGATTTTCGGCCGTCAACTCTCCCTAAATCTCACTATTTTTTTTAAGAACAATGTCCAATTAAACATAAAAGTGTCATTAAAAATCTGCTTAATTCTGATTGGCTATATTTTGTATAGCTTATGTTTACGTATAATAGAAAAATACAGTGCAGCATTTTGTGGAAAAAAAAGATAGTAAAACGAGGGGCGGTTAATAAGTTTTGCAATTCGGATATAAGGAAATGAGATATGAGGAAAAGTGTTTTATTATTTTTTAATATAACTACCCTCGACTTCAATGCACTTGCACCACCTGTCCCTGAGGCTTCGAATTTCCGACAACCAGAAATCTCCCGACCGCTGTTCAATCCACTCCTGGACGGCGGGCTGGAAATCTTCATCGTCCCCAAACCGGCGTCCACGCAGTGCAGCCTTGAACTGGCGGAATAAAAAGTAGTCGCTAAGAGCCAGATCTGGACTGTAGGGGGGATGGTTGAGCTCCTCGAATCCGCACTCGCGCACGGCAGCTTGTGCAACTCTGGCCTCCGACCCCAGCTTAGCCTCTCTTCCATCTTTCAGATAGCCTGTATTTCTTCCCTACTTCGTCGCTTTTCATACAACCTTCTCCCGCAACTTTCTCTGGTCGGCCTCTAATTTCACAGAGTAGATGCTGACCTCTGGGTTTTACGGCTATGTAAACAGTAGGAAACCCTTAAAAGGTTCAATAGGGCCGATTAAAGACAAAGATGGTCGCTTGACGGAATTTCCGGTGGAAATGTCTAAAATTTTAAATGAACATTTCACAGGCGTCTTTACTGTTGAAGATTCGTCCCGTCCGAATTAGGATCGTTAGTTGAAGAAGTAGATAATAGTGATATTTGCATATCCGATATAACAGTTAATGAAGTGGAAATTCTTAAATATATTAACCTGATGAAAAAGTCGAAATCACCCGGTCCCGATGGCGTTTACCCCACTCATTTAAAGGAACTTAAGAATGAGCTTGCGAAGCCGTTGCGTGCAATTTTCAATCGCTCATTAGGAGATAGCGTAGTCCCTTTAGACTTCAAGTGTGCAAACGTTACACCAATATTTAAGAATGGGAATAGATACGAAGCAACGAATTTTCGTCCTATTAGTCTAACTTCGGTAGTTGGAAAGCTTTTAGAATCGGTAATTAGAGATAGAATAGTGTGCCACCTCGAGCTAAATAATCTGATTAAAGATTCACAACATGGGTTTAGGCGGGCTAGATCGTGCTTGACAAATTTGCTCGAATTCTTCCATAAAATGATTTGCGTTTACGACGAAAGCAAAGCTGTAGATGTAATCTATCTAGACTTTAAAAAGGCGTTTGACACCGTTCCGCACGAGAGATTATTAATGAAAGTTAAAGCAATCGGTGTGAAGGGTAAGATATTAAATTGGATTAGAAATTGGCTGAAGGATCGTTCGCAGCGAGTAGTTATAAATGGTGAATGTTTTGATTGGGTCAACGTCAGTAGTGGAGTGCCATAAGGCTCAGTTCTTGGCCCATTATTGTTTCTAATATATATAAACGATTTGGATAATGGCGTATTTAGTACGATTTCTAAATTTGCTGACGACACGAAGCTGGGCAACCGTGCCTATGTAAGATCGGATGTAGATAAATTACAAAAGGACCTAAACTTGATTGTCAGATGGGCGGATAAGGGGCAAATGCAGTTTAATTTAAGTAAATGTAAGGTGATGCATTTGGGTTGCCATAATTTGAGGGTAGAGTATACCATGAAAGGCCAGGTCCTCGACGTGGTTAAATTGGAAAAAGACCTGGGAGTTTTAGTCTCGGATGACTTAAAAGTCACGAAACAATGCGCGGATGCATGTAAAAAAGCAAATCGTGTGCTGGGTTATATCGCGCGTAATTTCACGTTCAAATCCAAAGATATAATTTTACCGTTATATAAATCTCTTGTGCGTCCACTGCTCGAATATGCGGTCCAATTTTGGGCTCCATACTTAAACAAAGATATCGCGCAATTAGAAAGAGTGCGCAGCGTAGGGCTACAAAATTAATTCCCGAGCTGAGAAACAGGCCCTACGAGGAAAGACTCAGGGCATTAGATTTGCCATCTCTCGAAGGCAGAAGATTACGTGGCAAGCTAATAGAAGTATTTAAAATATTGAAAGGATTTTCAAACGTTGATTATAGGAATTTGTTCGAATTGAATCATAGGGTAAATACTCGGCAACACGGATTAAAATTAGTGAGCAAGCGATTTAACACTAGTATAGCCCAAAACTATTTTACGTTTAAAATTACTCAAATTTGGAATAGGCTACCAATCCACGTAGTAGATAGTACGTCGGTAAATATGTTTAAAAACCGTTTCGACGCGCACTTAAATAGTATAAATATAACGTAGTCTGAGCACAGTAAATAAAAACGTCTTGCAAAAGGAGTTTGGAGCGAAGGAACAACGAGAGTAAAAATGATGACTGAAAATGATGCCAGCGATTTCTCTTGCATGTGTAGTTTAAATATCCATTTTCTTTTCCGCCTAACCTATAAATAGTCTTACTATCCTAAAATTAGATTTTCACCACTAGCAGTCGAGGGCTGCGGAAGTTGAGAAGAAAAACTTTCTATCACCCCCCCCCCCACACCCCTAGGTTGAAGTAGTTAATATGCATGATAATGTACACATGTAGATAAGTGTGTACAGTAGTTTATATATAAAAATGAAAAAAAAAGAAAATATATAGCATGTTAGAGATACACTCGTAGATAAGTGTGTATCGTAGTTATGGATGTAGTGTAGCGGACAAGCCTCGAGCGGACCTTCGGGTCTTTGTTGGTCCTAGATTCTGTAGTTCTGTAGTTCTGTAGTTCTTCTCAGCCAACCATCCCGAAGCGGGGATGAGGGGGAAGGGGACAATGTTCCTTAACCCCTGAGCTCCGGTCTGGGGTGGTTAGTTTATAACAACCTGCTTCATCCCCACTTATACCTTCCTCACATCTCTTTTCCTCTCCTCTTCACATTCTATCTGTTTTACGCCGTGCCCAAGGTGGAGCCGCCATGCCGATGGACTGCCAGGTCACCAGGCGGGAGGGGTGGCCTTAAATGGCGGCACCTGGCTCTGCCAAGCCCGTAAGCACCCCTTGCTGAGCGGGCTACTGCGAAGGGGGTGAGCTATTGCATCCCGTAATTAAAAGGGGGTCACCTAAAAATAACAAAACAAAATCCCCTTAATTTCCCCGCCTCCAAAGTCGGAGCCACCCTCGGGCAGCTCCACAGGAAAAATGGAGCACCCCTCACCCCCTGTGCCTGCGCAAAGGACCCTCCATATTTCTCTAACCGGAGAGGAGGCTTACTCCTCTCCTTCACCTACGAGTGTAGTGGACTCCCCCTCACCCCTTTCTCTAAAGGTGCTTTCGGGCACGTCCCTTTTCCCAGCGGCAGTCCCCCTTTTTCTTTCTAAGGGGACTGCCAAGAAAGCCAGCAGGCAGCCTATAGCCGACCGCTCCGCAGTGAAGCGGCTCGGTACGGCAAACTCCCTTAGGGGGGAGAGGAAAGCCAGGCTCCTTCGGTCGCTTCCCTCAAAAGACCTGCTGGCACGGATATTGAACCTTGCGGGGAAAAAAGGCCTGTGCCTCCCCACACGTGACAAGAAACCATGCTGCCAACAGGACCTGCTATTTGCTATGGGCGGGGGGGGGGGGACTGGAGGCCCCCCTGAGATAGATATGGTCCTTGAGGCAACCCAGCCTCAGACGATAGGGCCTTCCATGGGGAAAAATCCGGCATCGGCGCCAAGCACCGAACCCAAATCCCCCGCTATGCAAGGTCCTCCTCAAACGGCTAGCGTTTCCGAGGCAGTACAAGGAGGATAAGGATCTCCTCCGACCGGTGCTCCCTACGACTGCCAGGACCTTCTCGATTTCAGAGAAGGACCTAGCTCAGGACGATCCATCTGGCCTGGGGGCTCCTCTCCTAAAAAGAAAAGGAACAGAAAAAAGACTAAAAAGACACTGGGCTCCTCTCCATCCGCGGGGTCTGCGGGGACGGATGGGTCTGCTGTTACGGTAAGCGACCAAGCCAAGATCGGCTTATCCGGCCCCTCTGCCCCCCCATCCCGGTTGCGGAGTCCCCGAATAAGAAGAAAAGAAGGCAGGGTGGAGCTTCGATAACATCGGGACCCCTCATTCAGAGGTTACCTGGCGTTTTCGAGCACGCTGGCTTTAAACGCTTCTTCGTTATTCGCTCCACTGATGGCAGCATGTTGGCCAAGGGCAACATGATCCCTCAGAGGAGAGGATTAGCTAGTGTAATTGGTAGAGAGCCGAAGGTGACCCGTTTCTCGGACAGGAGCATTCTGGCGAAAGCGGCAGAACCCTCCGAGAGGGCCTAGGATAAGTGCTCTTCAGAAATTTCATGGCACCCCGGTGAGTGTGACGCCGCACTCTACCATGAACTTTGTGAAAGTAGTATTTTATGCGTGGGAATTCGTTGGCTGCTCCACAGAGGACATCACCTTAGAGCTGGCCAACCATGGGGCGGTCAAGGTCGAACGTGTGATGAGAAAACAGGGAGGGGCCTCGAGACCCACCACTACACTCTTTGTCACGTTTGCCTGTGACAATCTCCCCGAGTCGGTGCGTGCCGGTTGGTACCGCTACCGCGTGAAGAAATTCGTGCCACTGGAGGAAAAGACTCTCATGTCAAATCCAACCTCGCCCAATAAGTCCTTGTAGGCGACAGCGCCATGGATTTTGCCTCCGGGAAGCGTACGGCCATTCCCGTGATGGTCTTCAGTTCGAAGAGGGCCCCCGCTTCTCCTCCGAGCTAGCTAGGCCTGGAAGGAATATTCCTTCAATGGAATTGACGTGGACTCCGGGCCAACTGGGAGGTGCCGCGGAGGCTCGTCTCGTCCCGTTCCCGTTAGGTAATTTTCTGCAGATCATGCTGGCAGGTATGCCCTGTACCCCCTCCCGGGGTATAAGGGTCTTGCAACCCCACGACGATGAGATCGCCGGGCTGGGGGATGCGCGATTTACTCCCAGCATGATGGCTCTGTTCTTCCTTTCACTTTAGATACCTCCTTTCAGGCTGTGGCTGTTTAGCTTCACCTGGATAGGAGGTATACCAACATTTCTGCGTACATTCCACCGTCAACTGACTTCGACGCTGGGGACTTCCGCCGCGTCGAGGCTCGGTTGCCGAGGCCCTTTCTCTTGCTTGGAGATCTGAACGGCAGGCATCCTCTCTAGGGAGATTACTCAATAAATTCCACGGGACAAGTCCTTGCCGATCTGATCGAAGAGCTTGAGATGGGTGTCCTAAATGTGGATGAGTTTACGCATCACTGCCCAAGAACCGCTTCATTTTCTTGCCTTGATCTATCTTGGTGCTCTTCGGATGCACAGCCTGATTTGATTGGGGGGTGGTCGATGACCTCCATAATAGTGATCACTTACCCATTCAAATATCATTTTCAGGGCAACTGCCGCCTAGGAGCCTACCTCGGTGGTGCTTGGCGTGGGCACGTACGCCTGCATTTTAGGAAATGACTGAATTCTCTATCTCAGTCGAGGAGTTTAGGTCGGTAGATAAGGCCGTTGAGTTCTTTCCCGGCCACTTCATCGCCACGGCCCTGACTCCTATTCCCAGAACGTCTGGCCGTTTTGCACGCCCACCACTCCCATGGTGGTCCGCCGAGTGTGAGACGGCCCTCAAACAGAAGCGTTATGCCTACATGCGCTGTAATCACCGCCCGAACGATTTTACTGTCAGTGAAGTTCGACGGGTTAGGGCTAGGTTCCGGTATATTTCGAAGCACGCCTGCCGCTCTTCTTGGCGGGCATACGTGTCTTCACTTAACGGGAAGACCCCTCTAGCAGAGGTGTGGAAGCGTGTCAAAAGGATTCGGGGCAAGTTCCCGGAGGACCTCCCTCCCGTTCTCCCGTAGAATGGGACCGCAATCTCGGACCCCGCGTCCGTGGCGGAATCTTTTGCGACCACTTTCTCAGCATTCTCTAGCCGGGATGCTACTCCGCCAACATTAAATTCACGTCGTCATGTCGCGGAAGGACGCCAGCGGAGAACCCTTCAACGACAGGTTTACTGTGAGTGAGTTGCGCGCCTCTCTTGCTTCGTGCGCGGACACCACCAATGGTCCGAGCGATGTCCCATACGCAATGCTTTGACACCTGGGTGAACGAGGCAGGGCCTTTCTCTTAGATTTATTCCACAGGTTCTGGGTGGAGGGTCTCCTCCCAAATTCCTAGCGAATCGCTACTATGCTCGCCTTTCGCAAACCGGGGAGAGATCACTCAACTCCAGCCGGTTTACGCCCAATCTCTCTAACGTCTTGTGTGTGCAAGTTGATGAAGAAATTGGTAAATGTTAGATTAGCATTTTCTCCTGGACAGCGGAGTCCATCTGTCTTCTGCACAGTGCGGCTTCCGCAAGTTCCACTCCACGTCCGATGCTCTGCTCCGACTGGAAAATGCCTTCTGCGAGGCCTTCCTTCGTAAACAACATTACGCCGCGGTATTTTGGGATCTGGAGAAAGCCTATGATACCGCATGGCGATACGGTATAATGGAGACTATCTACACGATGGGGGCGAGGGGACGACTCTCAATGTTAATATCTAAATTTTTGCGAGATCGTCGATTCTGCGTACGGGTGGGCGAGCCCTCTCCGGCCCAAAGGAGGAGGAAGAGGGTGTCCCGCAGGAAAGTGTCCTCAGTGTCACACTCTTTGCCCTGAGCATCAACGGCATCACCTCGGTGCTGCCGGAAGATGTTCTCGCTATGCTCTACGTAGACGACCTTTCGATCTCTTTTGGCGAGGCCCAGATGCCAACTCTGGAGCGTCGATTCCAACAGGCATTGAACCGTGTCTCTCGCTATGCCGAAGCGCACAGGTTTCGGTTTTCCTTGGCCAAGACTAAGGTGGTGCACTTCTGCCGCTATCCACGGCTCCACCCCGACCCAGATTTGTTTCTTAATGGGGGGCGCCTGGATGTGGATGAATCGCACCGTTTCCTTGGTCTTGCATTTGACCGACGCTTCACCCTGGAGTCTCATATTCGCAGCCTTAGGGTTTATTGTACCCACGCCATGGATATTCTCCGTTCCGTGACGTTAAGCGCTTGGGGTGCTGATAGGACTACTGCCATACTTTTTTTTATCGATCCTTTGTTCACTCGAAGCTCGACTACGGATGCGAGTTTTATGCATCGGCAGCCAAGCGTTTATTTCGGAAGGTGGACTCGATCCACCACACCGGCCTTCGCCTTGCGACCGGTGCCTTCAGCAGTTTTCCCATTGAGAGCCTGTTGGTCGATTCTGGGGAGATGCCACTCGCTCTACGCCGCGTACAGTGCATCACTCGCCTGTACGCGCGAGCCCGGTGCCTCCCTCAGTCGCCAACAGCTCTCACTGCATCCGCAGCTGATTTCGATGGTGCCTATGCCGCCGAGAGACGCCAGTCATACCCTAAGCCAAAAGGGCTTAGGGCCAGGGAACTCCTTGGAGAGCAAGGCATAGCTCTCGGGCCGGTGGCTCCCCTGGTTCTGCTCAGGACGCCACCCTGGAGGGTACCATATTTGGCTATTTGTCGCCACGCCTCCACTCCCAATGCTTATACAGCGCCGGTAGTATTGCGTTCGACTTCTTTAGAGCACACCTCGTGTCACGCTGGAACCGTGCCAGTGTATACGGATGGCTCCAAGTCCGTGGCGGGGTCGGCTTCCACGCCGTATCCCCTCTGTTTGATGTCAGCGGGGCTCTGCCAGGCGCTGGGTCTGTCTTCACGGCCGAGCTGGTGGCAATACACCACTCAGTACGGGAGATTACGCGACGTGCCCGGTTCGGAGACCGGATTGCGATCTATAGCGAATCACAAAGCGCCCTAAGTGCTCTTCGGGCACTGGAATCTCCGCATCCACTGGTTCTCGACATTCGTGACGCCACGGTTTTGGCGAGCCGGGTGGATGTCGAGATTATCTTCTGCTTGGTTCCTGGGCATGTAGAAATTGCGGGGAATGAGCGCGCCGATGAGGGCGCCAAAGAGTCCGCGACCGGACCAGCGTTTCGCTCTTCCTCACACCGACTACATGCCAGGAATACAGGAAGCTCTTCGGAGTGCTTGGCAAAGAAGATGGGAGACGGTTGAAAGGAACTTAAAGTTGCGTACCATTGCGCCGCGACTGTTCCCATGGACCTAACACCCAATGCCACGACGGCTTTAGGTCGCTTTCTGTCGTCTCCGAATCGGACACACTCGTGTGACTCATCGCTACTTGATGGAGCGCTCACCTGCGCCCTATTGTGACGACTGCGTCGTCCCCCAGACTGTTCGGCAAATTCTTGTCGAATGTCCCAGTCTGGGTGATCTTCGCGTACGTTACTTGCCCCGGTACCGGAAGCAGCAGGGTCGCTACCGCCTGTCCCTTGTACTCGGGACTAGTGCGTGCACATTGACTGGTGGATTTGTTGACTTTTGGGGAGAGGTCGGCCTTCTCTCTTTTATTTAATTAGGTTTTGTTTGTTTTTGTTATTGGTTTTCTTTGTAGGGTGCACTTCCTGCGCCGGGGGGAGAGGGACCTCCCTCTGACGCTGGAGCTTGCTTCCTAATTGTCATCTTCCCTTTTAAAGTAGCCTAGAACTAGGCTTTTTGTTTGCGGCGACTTATGCCCAAGTAGGCAGTTGCCAGATGGCCCCTTAAAAATAAAAAGAAGCAACTCTGGCCTTGTGTACTTTGATCACGTTGAAGTCGATCATGGGGCGTGAGGTTTCTAGGGACCCAACGGGCAGAGACCTTGGTCATGGCCAAATTGTCGTGGATGATGTTGATAACACTTCTACGTGATATTCCAAGTTCTCGCTCGATTTCTTCGACCTTCACCCGTCTATTTTGGAGGACCATCTTCTTCACACGGGCCACCTTGTTCTCGTTGGTCACGTCTGACGGGCGTCATCTTCAAGGGACTCACAACCATGGCGGAACTCCCTATTCCAGCGAGCAATGGTTGCATAGGAAGGGGCGGTGTCGGTGTACACTGCAACCATGCATTCATGGATCTCTTTTGCATTCTTGCTTTGCTTGGTCAAAAATTTTATCACTGTGCGGTGCTCAACCTTCTCCATTGTTTAAAATTTGTGACTGACGATCTGCGATCAACTACTGCTTCTTAAATAGACGTGGCAGGAACGTGCGGCTGCAAGTTCTGACTTGTCATAACTTGCCCTAACACTCCCACAAACAGCCATCCCCCTTCCTCTGTTTTGCCCTACTGATTCGCAAAACTTATTGACCGCCCCTTGTAGCAGTCATTACTCTAGAAGCAAGAAGAAGTTATCCGAGAAGTTATTCGCCTTTCCGAGACGTGTTCCCGCAATTTACGACGGAATAAAGAATCCAGCTGAATATTTTCCTTTATCCGAAGGAAGCTCGTTTGATCACTTAACCCAGCCTGCTACACGAGAAGAGTTCCCCTTTTTGCACTTTACATAAAATGGGCATATAACTTCGGAATACCCATACTTAGTATACCTCAACGCCATTGGAAATTGAAAATAATGCATTTTCAAATAAATTTCGACTTTCGTGGATTATATCTGAAAATTAAATTCGAGTTTTGAATTGATAACTCCAAACAAATAATTATTGTATTTTAAAGAACAAGTAAACGAAATTTGAAAGTAATCGATTGATATTTAGAGGTTCCTCAATGACATATTATAGTGGCGTACGTGACAAATGTTTCAGTAGCGCAGAGGATCTCGTTAAGGGTGTGTGTGTGTGTGTGTGTGTGTGTGTGACTATGTCTAGTTTCTATTGTTTTGATCACATTCTTCTATTTGTATTTAAGAATTTATTTATAGTGTACAATAAATATTTATACACGTTTTATTATATTTCAGAGCTAAATAATATGTAAGAGAAAAAATAAAACAATATTTAATTATGGCATTTAAACATAGAACGCCTCATGAAATTGAAAGCTTGCGCCATTAGTGAACGAGTGTTGCTAAATTATAAAGATGTTGAAAAATATGTTTGGTTTGAAGGAGAAAAGGAAAAGAACCGCAAAAGAAAAGACCCGCCAATTAAAAAAGTTATCTCATTAGTAGCAGAGAAGTTAATTTCTATTTGGAAAACGGCATCAATCCCTTGTGTGTCAATAGAAGCAGTTAGAAAAATAATTTTAAATTATTATTCAAAGTATCAAGCTTTAATGAGAAATATTAGCAGGAAAAATGTGACATCATTCAAATAGAAATGTGATGATTTTACAAAGAATGCAGAACAATTGTTTGACATTTCGCGCTGTAAATGCGATAGCTTCGAAAACTGTTCTTAGAACCAAGAAAAGAATGTGCCGCCATTGCAGCAAACGTTTCTGGAAGACCAACGAACTATGAAAATGGCAATAGGTAATATCGATCAAATTCAATCAAAGAGGAATATTCAGAGTGCAGTTAGGAAGAATCGTGAGTATTGTCTCTTAAAACAACCATCTACTTGGACAGATAATATCGAAGTGATTCTTCCTTCATCCAGCACAGAAACAAAATCTGCTGACGAAGGTAGCGACTATGAGCTTCCTTCACCCGTGAAACGCAAAGTAAACAAAAAAATTACATCCAAGAATAAAATTGTCATAATTTGCCTTGCCATGTGACCGAACTGGTATGTTTGATTGAGCTGCAGCTTTAATAACAAGTCAATTGAAGGCAAAAAACCTTCTGTAATAGTTGAAAGGTTAAAAGTTAGAAGAGAGCGTGTCAAAGAACGTATTACACTACAACAAGAAATTAGATCAGATAAGCCATTATATTCTATTTATTTTGATGGTAGAAAAGATAGCTCATTTGTTGTTGAGACGATGGAGGAAACTCATCACTAGAAGAAAATAATGGAAGAGCACATCTCTATAATAGAATCTGGTTCAGAATACCATGGACACCTGAAAATGAAGACAGGTTCTTCAAAAGCTATATTATGCCACGCAATATTCTCGTATCTAGAAGCAAATAACATCGTAATTGATGAACACGTTTCTCTGGGATGCGATGGAACGGCAGTGAATGCAGGAACAAAAGGGGGTGTGATCAGAATGTTAGAAGAAAAAGTTAATAGACCCCCGCATTGGTTTATTTGCCAGCTCCAAACAAATGAGCTCCCATTGCGCCATCTGATCAACAATTTAGTGGGAAAACAACGGGGTCAGGTGGATTTGACGGACCTATAGGGAAACAACTGGATAAATGTGAGACTCCAAGTGTTGTTGAATTCGAGCCAATTCCGACTAACTTGCCGTCTGCTCAGAGGAAATCTGAGCACCGACCAAAAGTATGTTTGGTATCCTTTCTGCTGAAATGGCTCGTAGGTCCTAGAAAAATGTCGCATGTCCGATGGCTTACAACGGCAAATTGGATACTTTGATTATATGTTTCGACTTCCAATCCTTCTGGCACACTGAAATCCATTGTTTTTTTAATCATAAAGGTGTATGCACCATGCTGGTTTGAAATAAAAGCCAACTCTTCTTCGCAAGATGGAACACTTAACCTCTTCAAGGCAGTGCAATCATTGCAAGGGATGACCAAACAGATTAAAAATATAGTTGCCTCAGTGATTCAAAGGAATGCTTATGTTGCACATGCGGGAAACATTCTTCTCTGGATGCTGCAAGATCATAGAAATCCTATCCTGAAACTCGCATGGAAAAAATTATGAAAGCACGAAAAGATTATAAAGGGAAATCAATACACACTTTCAAGATCCCAGACATAAACTTTAAAGCTGACGAGTACATCCACCTAATTGATTAGCAGCGGACCGTTGTGACCGAGCCTTCGCTGACGATCAAATTGAAGAATTTATCCACCAACAACCTAAATTGGATATTCCGCAGTTTTCTTCTCAGACACAAGCGGTTGAGAGATGCATCAAACTGGTCACAGAAGCGTCACTAGCAGTTTGTGGAGAAGACAAACGGGAGGGCTATATGAGTAGTATTGAGTCCAGGAGGAGAATACCCTCATTAAATACCTTTTTTTTTTTTTAAGAGCTCATCTGGCGACTGCCTACATGGGCATTAGTCACCGTATTAAAACTGGCCTAGTTCTAGGCTACTTTAAAATAAAATTGAAGAAACGAAAAAAAAACACCCCAAATGGGGAAAGGAAGCAAGCTCCTGCGTCGGGGGGAGGTCCCCCCGGCGCAGGAGCGTGTAACCTAAATGAAAAAAAAAAACAAATGCAAAAAACAAAACAACACAAACAACAATTAAACCTGGTTAAATGAAAGGGAGAAGGCCGGCCTCCCCCCAAAAGTCAACAAGTCCACCAGTCGATGTGCACGCACTCATCCCGAGTACAAAGGACAGGCGGTAGCGACCCCACCCATCCCGGTACCGGAACAGGTGTCGTGCGCGAAGATCACCCAGACTGGGACATTCGACAAGAATGTGCCGAACAGTCTGGGGGACGACGCAGTCGTTGCAATAGGGCGCAGGCGAGCGCTCCATCAAATAGCGAAGCCTCACACGAGTGTGCCCGATTCGGAGACGTCATTAAATACCAAGGAGGACTTCGTAATGAAAGGTAATAACACTACAGAAATCTAACTACATTGAATAAATGGATATTGAATAATAGTGAAAACTTAAATATTCGACTGTTAATTGTTCAATTTGTTCTATTTCAGAATAATGATAAATATCTACAGGTTGCATGGAAACAAACGGAAGAAAAGGAAGGGAAACTTATCTAGTAGTTAAAACTATTTTTATTCAATAAAATGGTAAAAGTATTGATTGTAAAGTTTTATGACATAAATGTTGATGTAACAACTTGAAGTTTGAAAACAAATAGAATTTTTCGACATTTTTATTTTCTTTCAAAATTTCAATTGCGTTGAGGAACCTGAAAATATTAATTTGGAAGTCTGAAATTTCAACACAATAGTTTCTGATGTTGAGTCCATCAAAAAATCAGGGTGTAAAAATGAATTTAAAAAAATATTTGCAAAACCTCACTTTTTCGAACCACCCTATTGTGTATGTCTCGTCGTCCTGTGTATTTTAGGGTAAATATTTGTATTCCAATTTCTCAGAGCCTCTCATAGTGCCCTCTTTAGGCAATTCTGCGGCTTCTTTTCCAAACCTTCAGCAAATATATTCCCTTGTTCTTAGACCGCCTGCCATCCGGTGGAGAATGTGACCAACCCCAAAAGGTGAAATAAAATTTAGTACGTCAGCATCCTTCTGCTTACAGGCCGCCTCACGCTCGGCTGGCCAATACGAAAGCACTCGATGAATTCACCCACAGTGCAATAGTTAAGGCGGCGCTTATAGGGCATTAAGACATTTTACTTCTCTTTAATGTTTATTTATCACCAGTGTGGGTTCTTAAATGTGTCTCAAGATTGTTAATCTCTGATCCTAATAAGGGAAAAGGCTGCATTTGAAAGTCTTTTCGACTGTGTGAATAAGTGTATGCCTTTTAATTTGACTTTTCGTTGCGGCCTGATAAAGGCAAAGGCTGAATTTGAAAGGCTTCATGCCAGTGAATATATGAATGGATTTTAAGTTAATATTATCTTGGTGCATGATAACGGCAAAGGCTGCATTTGCAAGGTTTCTCGCCAGTGAAAAATTGAATGACTTAAGGTTGCGTTTCGTTGCGGCCTGATAAGATAAAGGCGACATTGAAAGGATTCTCGCCAGTGTGATTAATTGAATGGCCTTTAAGGTGACTTTTCGTATGGCCTGAAAAGGTCAAAGGCGGCATTTGAAAAGTTTCTCGTCAGTATTGTTATATGAATGGCTTTTAAGCTGACGTTTCGTTGGGGCCTGATAAGGGGAAAGGCTTCTCATCAGTGTGGGTAAGTGAGTGTCTTTTTAACTGCCATTTTGTTGTAGCCTGATAAGGGCAAAGGGTGCATTTGAAAGGTTTCTCGCTAGTGTGAGTATATAAATGCTTTATAAGCAGCCCTTTCGTTGCGGCATGATACGGGCAATGGCTGCATTTGAAAGGCTTCTCGCCAGTATGAGTATATGAATGTGTTTTAAGCTGATGTTTCGTTGCGGCCTGATAAGGGCAATTGCTGCATTTGAAAGGCTTATCATCAGTGTGAGTCGTCGAATGTTTTACAACATCTCCTTTCATTGCACCCTGATACGGGCAAAGGTCGCATTTGAAAGGTTTCTCGCTAGTGTGAGTATATGAATGATTTTTAAGCTTGTGTTTCGTTGCGGCCTGATACGGGCAAAGGCTGCATTTGAAAGGCTTCTCGCTAGTGTGAGTATATAAATGCTTTGTAAGCAGCCCTTTCGTTGCGGCATGATACGGGCAATGGCTGCATTTGAAAGGCTTCTCGCCAGTATGAGTATATGAATGCGTTTTAAGCTGACGTTTCGTTGCAGCCTGATAAGGGCAATGGCTGCATTTGAAAGGCTTTTCACCAGAGTGTGTCGTCGAATGTTTTACAACATCTCCTTTCATTGCACCCTGATACGGGCAAAGATCGCATTTGAAAGGTTTCTCGCTAGTGTGAGTATATGAATGGTTTTTAAGCAGCCTCTTCGTTGCGGCCTGATACAGGCAGAGGCTGCATTTGAAAGGCTTCTCGCTAGTGTGAGTATATAAATGATTTGTAAGCAGCCCTTTCGTTGCGGCATGATACGGGCAATGGATGCATTTGAAAGGCTTCTCGCCAGTGTGAGTATATGAATGCGTTTTAAGCTGACGTTTCGTTGTGGCCTGATAAGGGCAATGGCTGCATTTGAAAGGCTTTTCACCAGGGTAAGTCGTCGAATGTTTTACATCATCTTTCGTTGCACCCTGATACGGGTAAAGACTGCATTTGAAAGGCTTCTCGCTAGTGTGAGTATATGAATGATTTTTAAGCTGCCGTTTCGTTGCGGCCTGATATGGGCAAAGGGTGCATTTGAAAGGCTTCTCGCCAGTGTGAGTATATGAATGGTTTTTAAGCTGATGTTTCTTTGCGGCCTGATACGGGCAAAGGCTGCATTTAAAAGGCTTATCGTTAGTGTGAGTATATGAATGATTTTTAAGCTCATGTTTCGTTGCAGCCTGATACGGGCAAAGGCTGCATTTGAAAGGCTTCTCGCCTGTGTGAGTATATGAATGTTTTTTAAGTTTCTGTTTACTTGCAGCCTGATAAGGGCAAAGGCTGCATTTGTAAGGTTTCCTGTGAGTTATGGAATGTTTTTTAATATTATATTTTTTTACAGCCTTAAAAGGGCAAAGGCTGCATTTGAAAGGTTTCTCACCAGTATGATTATATAAATGTTGCTTAATCTCTACTTTTTTGGCAGCCTTATAAGGGCAAAGATCGCATTTAAAAGGCTTCTCGCCAGTATGAGTATAAGAATGGCTTTTAAGGCTATTTTTCGTTACGGCTTGATAATGACAAAAGCTACATTTGAAAGGTTTCTCGCCAGTGTGAGTATATGAATGCTTTTTAAGTTCATGTTTACTTGCAGCCTGATAAGGGCAAACGCTGCATTTGAAAGGTTTCTCACCAGTGTGATTATATAAATGTTGCTTAATCTCTTCTTTTCTGGCAGCCTGATAAGGGCAAAGGTCGCATTTAAAAGGCTTCTCACCAGTATGAGTATAAGAATGTCTTTTAAGTCTACTTTTCGTTACGGCCTGATAAGGACAAATGCTGCATTTGAAAGGCTTCTCGTCACTGTGGGTTCTTAGATGTCTGCTTAAAGATGACATATATGCAGCCCCATAAGGACAGGAGGAGCATTTATTGGTTTTCTTAGTCATTCTCGCATGATGTAGCGCATGTGAATTTGTGTGCGTTGAATGAGGAGGTATGGAGTTGTTTTCGGCGGATTTTCTTGGGCTTTCAGATCTTGAATATACACCGGTAGTCGAATTTGGGTCATATTCAAGGGCTCGTGGTGGCGATGATATCATACCACTAAATTGTGGAATAACCATTAGGTTACTGGACGAAGGAAATTTGTCCTGAAAAGAAAGTTCATTTTACAATCTCTCGTTCAGGATCGTTCTGGTGTACATGAGAGCATTCATACAATAAGAATAAATGGTAGGGACCCACCCAACACAAATTGATCCTTTAGGACTCCCACCTGAAAATGACCTTAAAAAAGTGATCTTAATCTTATATCTTGGCGCACTCTGCACTAGTCACCCACAATTTTTGGGACAAGGTAATAGATTTTTTTTTTAATCTTAAAAGATCTGGCGACTGCCTACTTGGGCATTATTCGCCGTATTGAACACTGCCTAGTACTAGGCTACTTTAAAATAAGATGCCCCCCCCCCAAAAAAAAACCCAACAAAATAAAAAAAGGAAAAAGGCAACAAGCAGGAGGCAAGCTCAGGCTCCCCGACAAGGTAATAGAAATAGCCAAAGAACCAAGGGATTCCAAAAGTTCTAGAATCGGTATAAATAACAAATTGTAAGAAGTAAAAAAAATAAGGCGGAAATTTAAAAGAATGTGATAATTCAACAGTTAATTAGGATATCCTAGGTAAGTTTAGCGGCAGAGATGACTGTCTGATACACCACTGCTGCGCTAAAAATTGCGACTCTACTTTAATCCTTCTGTATGTATTGTGTATGATGAGCATGGGATCTTTGTTTAATACAAGAGCGCTATGTTCGCGGTTGCCATATAACATATATTTTTATATTTTAATTTAAAGAGAATATCTCGAGGCTGGCATCTATGACAGAATTCGCCGTAATTAAAGGAAATTCTAATAATAAACTATTAAAAAACAATAACAAGAAAACAGGGGGCAAGACAAGCTAAAACAACAAATACAAGCAAAAGCAACAAGAAGGAAACGAGCTCCAGAGTCGGGGAGTCGTAATGGACTCCCGAAAAGGGTCATAAGGGGCGTGGAAAACTCAATAAAAAAGGGGAAAAGCAAAGGACTAAAAGAAAACAGTACAACAGACACTTTAATTACAGGGATACGGCAGACATTCTAAAAACAAGGGCGGCTGGGGCAATAAACAAATGACATGAGCCAGCCCGGGCGCACGGGAGGACAAGACAAAACAATAAATCTAAACACAAAAATGGAAAGACAATTTATAAAAGGGTTAAAACACCACTTCGTGATAGAAATCTAAGGTGAGAGGATGACCGAAGGGAGTCCTGTTAAAAGAAAGCGAAGTCGAGCAGGCGTGGCGACGCCAGAAAGGGGAGGAAAGCAAGAATTTCGAAGAGGAGAAAGGCGGGGACAAACTACTGAGAAGTGAGCCACAGACAACTCGCCACCGCAAAAGGGGCGAGTTGTCGACCTCTACCCGAAACTAAATAGCCATGGGTGAGTCGCGTGTGCCCAATTCGCAACCGGCAAAGGGTAACCTCCCAAGACGGGAGTCGCTGAGAGCTAGAGGACCAGGGACGGACAGAGCGTTTAATACGGACAGCTTTGAATGGGGGGAACGAATCTCACATTCTCTAACACAAACGAAAGATATACGCCCTAAAAGCGGGGTAGGAGTCCCTAAAGGATAGAGGTGCGGCATCCGGGACCTCGAGGGCGGCCGATCGGCCTCCTCGTTGCCCAGGACCACAACATGATCCGGAACCCAACAAAACGAAACCCTGCAACGGGAGGCATTTCTGACCAGCCAGGAACGAATCCTTAAAAACAAAGGCCGGGAATGGCCAAAAACAATAAATTCCGAAGAATTGAGGGATAAAATCAAATTAAAAGCCAAAAGAATGGCCGTCAACTCGGCGGTAAAAACAGATTCCACAAGAGGGAGCGGACTGAAGACAGTCCGTACAGGACACCGCGGCCGCCCCAACACCAAGGTACGAGCCTTCAGTATAGATGGAACGCTAAAGCGCATGTTCAAGAAACAGGCACTTTAATAGACGGGGTTTAGCAAACCCTTTCTCGAAGTGCCAGAAAGCAGTACAGAGATGAGGCAGGCAGACGCTCTAACACGGAGACGGCGGAATGAGAGGGCCAACACGCCGGGAACACCCAGGGAGGCGAGATGGTCCCGAGCCCGGAGCCCCAGAAGCCAGGGTAGAGATGGCCGCCGATCAAAAGATGCCGAAGAGGGGGCAAAAAGGCACTAATGGACTGGAGATGAAAGGTACTCCTCAATACGAAACAGGGATCGTAAGCACACTTGGAGCCGGTGATATCGCAAGGGAAGCACGCCACCCTCCACAAAATGGCTAGGGGTAGGCGAGGTGAGAAAGGCTCCACTACTAAGACGGGTCCCAACCGAACGAACAGTCAAGTAACTTCAAGGTCGAAGGAGACGCTGAAGAGTACACATGGCAACCGTAGTCGAGCCGGGATTGAACAAGAGCCAAATAAAGCCACCACAAGGTGTGGGATAAAACCCGAAGCAAATCTATAGCCTTCGAACAGGAAGCCCTCAAGCTACGAAAATGGGGAACCCAAGTGAGGTTGCTATCAAGAGTTAAACCAAGAACTTAAAAACGGGGACATAATCAATCGGCGTGGCATCCAAGAAGAGGGGAGGGGGACCAATGACACCACGACAACGATAAAAATACATGGCCTTCGTTTAGGTGACCGAAAACGGGAAACCCTCGGAAACAACACGACCCGAGACGGCATCAATTGCCAGCTGAAGGAAAGCGGGGGGATGAACAAAACAACGCCAAGTCATCCATGAAGAGAGAAGCCGAAACCCCCTACGGAAGAGTGGACACCAGACTATTGACGGCAACGGCGAAACATGTCACACTTAAAACAGACCCCTGGGAAACACCCTCCCCTTGAAGCCAAAGCGTGAGAAAGCATCCCCAATACGGACTTTAAGATTACGGGACGATAAAACCTGTAAAAAGCCCTCATAGCCCAATCATATAACTGACGTAAAACACCCTATCTCCAGGTAGTATCGTAGGCCTTCTATATGTCGAAGAACACCGCCAACACCTGATGCTTGGAAGAAAAAGCCCGTAAAACAATCTTCCAAACGGAAGAGGTGGTCAAGAGTACTACGGCCTCTGCGAAGACCGCACCAAAATGGAGAGAGGAGCGAGTTAAACTCCAAAAACTAAGTAAGGCAACTTGAACCATCCTCTCAAATAACTTACCGAGATAGCTCGTAAGAGCAATCGGGCAATAGTGACTGGGGTCTAAACCGTCCGTACCGGGCTTGAGAAAGGGTAGAGCGCCCCGCACCCACGCCAGGAGGGCGGAAAAATCCCTTTGACCTAAAGCAGGTTGTAGAGGTCAACCAAAAATAACTCGGAATGGGGATGGAGAAGACGGAGAAAGTCGTAGTGGATGCAATCATCACCGGGAGAGGTTGAGCAACAGTGAGACAAAGCATCCCACAGCTCATAGACGGAAAAGAGAGCATTATAAGAGTAGGTGGCGCACGTGGTAAAATCTAAAAGGCAAGACTCTATGGCGACCTTATGATCGAGAAACCGTCGAGGAAAGCTACCAATGTTACTCACCGAAGCAAAATGGCCAGCCAAAGCTTCGTTGACCAACCGACCATCCGATATCCAGAGTGGGGATGGCATGAGCAGCGTAGCGACCACGGATCTTATTGATCCGCTTCCAAACCAGTCAACGACGTGAACGAAGAGATAGAAGACACGAACCGGCACCAAGACTCACGACTGAAGGCACGAGCCCGGTTCCGATCGACCCTATTCGAGACGGTCGGGTTCCGTATATAACGGGAATGAGCCAACTGATAGCCAAAAATAGCCGACGGGCAATCCCTCGACCACCAGGGGACGGTGGAGCGCCCCGCAACAGGGCACCGACGCGGAACAAAGCACTCAGCAGCCTTGAAAATATAAGACTGCTAAATCAACGGTATCGAAGGAACCCATGGCCCTTCAGTAAAAGAAGCCTCCCGAAACCCAACCCAATTTGGTCGCCGAAATCTCAATGAAGGAGGGAAGGGCACAGGCCAGGAAGGGTGGCCGATAGGATGATCGGGAAGTGATCACTCCAGTAAAGGTCGTCCCGTATCGACCACTAGAAATCGAGGAAACTTTCGGGCGAACATAAGGACGTCTACACCACTTTGAAAGAAAAAGGGAATCCGATAATAAAAGGGAATCAACCACACCGCCCAGGGGATTACGGGAATTATGACTCCAGGATGGGTGGCGAGCATTAAAATCACGAAGTAATAAAAACAGAGTAGGTAACTGACTGGTGAGCTCTAAAAGATCAAACCGACTCAAATTAAAATCCGAGGGGATGTACACACAACAAACAGTTAAAAGCTTGGAAATAAAAACCCGCGCAGCAACAGCCTGCAAGGTAGTACGGAGGGGAAGTCGCGCAGAAAATAGCGAAGAGGAAATTAAAAGAGAAGCATCACCATGGGACACGCCCCCGACGGGGGGATGGAGTTAAACACTCGGAAGTGCGAAAGCACCTGGAAGGGGCGAGTTCTAAGGTTATTTTCTTGCAAACAGACCACCAAGGGCCGAACCGTAAAAGCAAAGAACTGGAGTTTCTCCCACTTGGGAAGAAACCCTCGACAATTCCACTGTAAGATGACAGACATTACTGTCATCTCGACACCAACGTCGGGATTCTAGTGACGGAAACTGTCGAAGGTTTCCGAAAACTAGAAGACCCAGAGGGAACAAGGAATTAATCGCGGTGAGCCAGGGACGCACCTGGCATGATGTACTTGGAAACGTGAACGTCAGGAGGCGTTAGCTGATAGCCAGACCGAACCCCCAACGTGGACGGCTATTGCCCCGGAAGGAAAAGAAGATCGAGTAGAGACAAATGAGAACTAAGATGCGAATAAGATGAAACAGAAGTCGAACATGGACAGAGGGTGAGAAGGGAACAGTATCGGAGGGTAAGGAGGGAATTGGGTAAGATGGAGATGAGGGAATTGGTTGAGATGGAGATGAAGGAACAGGGTCAGAGGGTGAGGAGGGAACAGGATTCAGAAGGAGATGAAGGAACAGGGGCAGACGGCAAGGAAGACGGAAAAAGGTAGGGGGCATCTAAGAGTGAACAGAGTCAGGGGCAAGGAAGACGGAACCGGGTGAACCTCCGCCCTCACAATGACATCGGTGATGCCAACGCGGGAGGCAAGCGAAGACCGGGAAAGAGAAGGTATCAAAACGGAGGGCGCCGCAACAACCGACTCGGGGACCAAACAAGCCTCATCAGAGGCAGCGCCCTTGGACTCCGAACGGGGTGAGGAGGAAACCTTCCGTTTGCGCTGAGGCAAAGGAACGGAAGGACCAGCGGAGGCAGACGCCTAGACCGAAAGCAAAGGAGAGGGAGCGCGAGTAGGAGACAAAGAAGGAGTGGGAGGACCGGGAGGAGGATGGCGGGAACCCGCTTCCCGGAGAAGGTCAGAGAAGAGACGGCCGGAGGTGGCGAGCTGACCCTACGACGGGCCTAACGCAAATCCTGAAGAGCCAGGACCTCTTTCTCAGAAAGAAATACGGGACAAGAACGCGAAGCCGCGCTATGGGAACCTCCACAATTGGCGCAACATTAATGATTCCCACAAGAGCTGCCATGGTACGCTAACGCACAGGCCACACAGCGACGAACCTGCCTACAATTGCTGCTCATATGGCCAAACTGATGGCAATTAAAACCCAGGCCTAAGGAGCTCGATATAACGGGATACAAGGACACGAAGATAACCAGCACGAACAAACTGGGGCAGAGCCTGACGCTCAAAGGTGACGATGACCAACAGACTTAGACACTATAAACTTCCGTAACCCTCTGTAACGAAAGTTTATATTTTACCCTCGAGAAATCATGGCGACTGCCTACTTGGGCATTAGTCACCGTATTCAACATTGCCTAATATTAGGCATCTTTAAAAGAGGATGCTAAAAAAAACCCAGAAAACATCGAAATTTTTTTTTTTAAAAAGCCAATAAGCAGGAACGTGCGACCTACTAAAATAACAAAAAAACAACCAAAAACACTCCAAAAAAGCCAACTAGTTAAATAAAGGGGAGAAACCGGCTTCCGCCAAAAAGTCTATAAGTCCACCAGTCAATGTGCAAGAACTCGTCCCGAGTACAAGGGGCAGGCGGTAGCGACCACGCCCATCCCGGTAATGGGACAGGTAACGTGCGCGGAGATCGCCCAGACTGGGACATTCAACAAGAATGTGCCGAACAGCCTGGGGGACAACACAATCTTCACAGTAGAGCGCTGGCGAGCGCTCCATCAAATGGCGGTGCGTCCCGCGAGTATGTCCAATTCGGAGACGACAGAAAGCAACCTGAAGCCTTCGCGGCATTGGGGGATAGGACCATGGGAACAGTCGAGGCGTAATGGCAAGACACTTTAAGTTCCTTTCGACCGCCTTCCATCTTCTTTGCCAAGCAGGCCGAAGAGTTACCCGTATTCCTGCGATGTAGTCAGTGTGAGGAAGAGCGAAACGCTGGTTCGGTCGCAGAATCATTGCGGACTATTTGGCGCGCTCATTCCCCGCAATTCATACATGTCCATGAACCAAACATAGGATAGTCTCGACATCCTCCCGGCTCGATATCCGTGGCGTCACGGATATCGCCCACCAGGGGATGCGGAGATTTCAATGCCCAGAGAGCACTCAGGGCGCTTTGTGAGTCGCTATAGATCACAATCCGGTCTCCGAACCGGGCACGTCGCGTAATCTCCCATACAGAGTGGAGTATTGCCACCAGATCGGCCGTGAAGACTGACGCAGCGCCTGGCAAAGCCCTGCTGACTTCAAACAGAGGGGATACGGCGTGGAAGCCGACCACCTCTTCGGACTTGGAGCCATCCGTATACACTGGCACGGTTCCAGCGTGACACGAGATGTGCTCCAAAAAAGTCGAAAGCAATACTCCCGGCTCTGTACAAGCTTTGGAAGTAGAAGTGTGGCGACAAATAGCCAAAGGCGGTAACCTCCAGGGTGGCGTCCTGGGCAGAACCAGGGGCGTCACCGGCCCGAGAGGTATACCTAGCTCTGGGAGGAGTTTCCTGGCCCTAAATCCAAAGGGCTTAGGGTATAACAGGCCTTTCTCGGCGGCATAAGCACCGTCGAAATCAGCTGCAGATGCAGTGAGAGCTGTTGGTGATTGAGAGAGGCGCGTACAGGCGAATAATAAAATGTACACAGCGTAAAACGAGTGGCATCTCTCCAGCATCGACTAGTAGGCTCTGAATGGGGGAAGTGCGGAAGGCACCGGTCGCCAGGCGAAGACTAGTGTGGTAAATTGAGTCCACCTTCCGCAATACACGCTCGGCTGGGGATGCATAAAACTCGCATCCGTAGTCGAACTTCGAATGAACAAAGGATCGATAAAAAAGTAAGGCAGTAGCCCTATCAGCGCCCCAAGCACCGAACGTCACGGAACTTAGAATATCCATGGCGCGGGTACAAGAGACCCTAAGGCTGCAAATATGAGCCTTCCAGTTGAGGCGTCGGTCAAATACAAGGCCAAGGAAACGGTGCGATTCAACCACTTCCAGGCGAACTCCCTTAAGAAAAAAGTCTGGGTCAGGGTGGAGCCATGGATGGAGGCACAAATGCACCACTTTAGTATTAGCCAAGGAAAACCGAAACCTGTGCGTTTAGGCATAGCGAGAGACGCGGTTCAATGCCTGTTGGAGTTGACACTCCACAGTTGGCATCTAGGCCGCGCAAAAAGAGATCGAAAGGTCGTCCACGTAGAGCGTAGCGAGAACATCTTCCGGCAGCACCGAGGTGATGCCGTTGATGGCCAGGACAAAGAGTGTGAGACTGAGTACACTTCCTTGCGGGACACCCTCTTCCTGCTCTATTGGGCCTGAGAGGGCTTCCCCGAACAAACTTGGCGAACAAACTTCCTGGGTATTGCCTCTTGTGAGTCTAACGACTCGGTGGAGGCCCGTAGCCGTTTGGCCTTACGGGAAACAGTCACGCTGGGGGAAGCCCTGGTTTTAGCCGGGGATGGGGGCGAACCCTTTGTGCCGCCAGCTTTACCAGAGGAGAACCCGGGTTGAGTAGAACCAGCAGTAGGGCTCCGAATGAGCGCGGAAACAACGGTGCCTGGTTGGCCTGGCTGGGCCAGGAGCAGAGGGTGTCTTTCTAACCATTGAGGCGTAAGACGTCCCAGGCAGAGCCGGGCGTGCCAGGATCAGGTCCTTAGCCTCGCGGAATGAGAGGCAATCCTGGGCCTGAACAGCCAGGATTTCGTTCTCAAGGAGATATGCACCACATTGCTTCAAAAAAGCGGGGTGCGGCTCTCCGCAATTGACACACTTGGCCACACACGATTTGGACTTATCGTGTGCTGCCTTGGAGCCATTTACACATACTTCTGGTGACCCCGACTTTGCACGTCTACATGAACGATTCGTATGGCCGAAGCGGTGACAGTAATAGCACCGTCGCGGCAGTGCCACGAATGCCTTCACGCGGTAGCGGTACCAACCGGCACGTACAAACTCAGGCAGCTTGTAACAGTCGAACGTGACGGAGAGTGTAGGGCTGGGTCTCGAGGCCCCTCCCTGTTTTCTCATCACACGTTCGACCTTGACCTCCGCATGTTCAGCAGCTCTAAGTTGATGTCCTCTATGGAGTAGTCAACGAGTTCCCTCGCATAAACTACTCCTTTCACAAAGTTCATGGTAGAGTGCGGCGTCACACTCACCGGGGTGCCATTAAGTTTCCGAAGAGCACTTATCTTGGCCGCCTCAGGGGGATCCGCCGTATTCGCCAGAAGGCTTCCGTCCGGGAAACGGATCACCTTCGGCTCTCTACCAATTACACTAGCTAATGCTCTCCTCTGATGGATCATGTTGTCCTTGGCCAACATGCTGCCATCAGTGGAGCGAAAAACGAGGAAGCGTTTGAAGCCAGCGGGCTCGAAAACGCCAGGTAACCTCTGAATGAGTGGCCCCGATATTATCGAGGCTCCGCCCTGCGCACATTTCGTCTTAGTCTGGGACTCTGCACCCGGGGGAGGGAACAGAGGGGCCGGATGTGCCGATCTTGGCTTGGTCGCGTACTTAAGTGGCAGCAGACCCATCCATCTGATGCTGGAAAGTGGGAGGTGCCTGAAGGCACATCCAGACAAGGGACTGAGGGTTGTCTCCTACACCTGTAAGCGAACAGAGAAGTAAGCCTCCTCTCCGGTTACAGGAGAGCCCAGTGGGAGGGACTTCAATATTTACTGTGGAGCTGCCCGATGGGCATAGTGACCCCATTTTTCTTTACGGGAAGCAAACGCCAATTACCTCTCGCAGTAGCCGCTCTGCGAGGGGTGCGTATGGACCTAGTAGAGCCAGGTGCCGCCATTTATTGCCACCTTTCCCGCCTGGTGACCTGGCAGCCCTTCGGCATTGCAGCTCCACTTTAGGCACGGCGTAAAAAAAAAGGTAGTGAAGTGAGAAGGAAAAGGGATGTGAGGACGGTATGGGTGGGGATGAAGCAGGTTGTTAAAAATCCACCATCCCAAACCGAAGCTCAGGGGTTAGGGAACATTGTCCCCAACTCCCTCAGCCCCAATCCGGGGTAGTTGGCTGAGAAGAAGGTCAGCATCTACCCTGTGAAAATAGAGGCCGACCAGAGAAAGTTTGGGAGAGGTTGAAGGCGAAGTGAGGAAATAGGGGAGAAATACAGGCTGTCTGAAAGAAGGAGAAGAGGCTAAGCTGGGGCCGGATGCAACAGTATTGTTCCCCTTAAAATTAAAATAGAACCTGGTGCAAAGCCTATTTACATACTGAACAAATGCAACCCACCTTAGTTTAAATATTCTATCCTCGACTGGGCTTGAAGTTATGTTCTTTTACTATATTAGCTAAGGAATGTTCAATTTGGGTTTTTTTCTTTTTTTGTTAGAATTTAGGTAGTACTTTGCTAATGACCTGGCTTTCCTTATCTTTTCAGGAAAGTCATGCCCCCCCCCCACTTTCCTTTTGCTGAAGATTGAAGAACCTTGTTATTAGTGAGTGTGACCCAGATAAACTATACTCATACTGGAGCAGCGAGAACTGGTGCGTGGACTACCAAATTAAATTTAACAAACTTAGTTAAATATGTAGCATTCAATCTAGTAGCCAATCAGGTTTATTTGTAACAACTATCTACCTTGTAATATTCCATTCAAAAAGTGATGAATTTTAATTAATTAAATTTTATAGCCTGTTTAATTATCCACTCAGCGGGTTAAATTAGGCAAACCATGAAATCATTCTGATAGACCCACGAACACAACATAAGTGGTGCCCAGACCCGGGAATCTTCAATAGCCCAAGAGATTAGGCCTTGCTGACCAGTTAGCTGTCACGGTGCCAAAGCGAACCTCCTGGATTGTGTTGTGTTGTGGTAAAGTTACTTGATCAAATACAGAAATAATACCTGCGGGATGGCTAGTCAGGAGGCCGGTGGTGAAAAGGGGGACATGACCCAACTTGACCTCGCAGAGCTTGTCAGATCCTAAGATAAGTGGATTGTGTCCTTGAGATACCTGGTAGAGCAGCTCACTGTGCGGGTGTACCAGTTGAGAGTAGCCCATAACACTGCGAGTCCCATGACTGTTGTGGCTGCACCAGAAGTCACCTGGTCCTCCTCTACCGCCACCTTACCAAACATGACAAGACATGTGCGGAGTCAGCCAAAAAGGAATAGGATCAGGCTGCCCAACCTGTTCACCAGCCAGAGGGGCCAGACCAATGCTCCACTGACCCCGCACCAGCACCTGACATAAAACATCCACAGGAAAAGGCAACCTACACCGGAGCAATGGAATCTCCTTGATATTGGTCAGTTAGACCATTGTACCCCCAAATCTGGGGAAAAGCTGAAGCTCCTTGCAAAGCAACTAGAGCATCTTTACCGAGTCGCACTCCCATAATAGTGTCCCAACTAGAAGAAGTTATTTGAGAAGCTCTTAAAAGTCATTCCTCATGACCAGACAAAGAACCTGGAACACCTTGCAACAGTCAGGTTCATTAACTATGGCCAGGTTACGTGGTAGAATGTCCTCGACTTGTTGGGTACAGAGAATAAAAGCTGCTGTCACAGCTCTCAACAGCAACATAATCAACGGCTTAACTGGTCTGTGCGAGCGTCATGGCAGGGTACCACTCCACCTCAGGTGGATCAAGGATCTGCTCATAGATGAACAAGTGAGATGCCTCCCACTTTAAAGAGGCCAGAACACAACCTCCCCTCCCAGCCTGGTGTCATAAGCCCGGCATCAGTACCGGAACTGTAGAAGGCGTCAGGGTCAGCGTTTCAAGTGTGGTTCAGAGGAGCATTTAGTTTTCCAGTGCTCTCATTCTGGATTGCCTACTAGTTCCCCAAGGTCTCGCGCCACAAGGACCCGTCCTGCCACACATGGTTAATCAGGCAAGAAAAACCAGCTGCACATCTGGGTCAGAGAGCAACACCTCTGACCAGAGCCAGAAGTCCTGGACAAGCCGCAAGAAGAGGCGCGCAAGGAGTCAAAAATCTCTGACTAGTTCTCAGAAAAGTGGTGGTAGCCAGTTAAACTTCGGGCCTTGGGGGGGAGGAACAGGGGATACACCCGAAGGGGGTAAAGTAACCAGTGACTGGACACCTGGTTTACTTTCAAGAGCTTCAGTGTTACCAGCAACATGAGTTGCCCTTGACTGTCAGGGAAAATCAACCCTGAAGAGTTCTGGTCCAGACTTGATGTCAGTACGGATCGACTTACCATGTGTTGAGGTGCTGGGGCAGGGCTCCGGTTTCAAGTGTCGGACCAAGAGTGCCCCGAAAAAGGACCAGCTTGAGGAGTAGATCCTACAAACCATGAGGCAAGTTAATCTTGCTTACCTTGATCCTGCCTCTCTTATGTTCCTGCCAGTATCAGTCTCTTGAGAGTGAACCTCTTGTTTATGAAGCACTTGTTGACTCCGGGGGGCCGCTCAAACTGATGAGAGTGTAGTGGTTGATTTGGGACTTGAGTTCATTGGACAGGCTAAACAGAGGACCTTGGGCACTGTCAGACTTGCTCTCCATTTGCATGGAATAGGGTTTAGGTCGACTAAATTCCATGTGGTCCCATTCGGGGCCATGGTCCTTGAGCACAAGTTCCTCAAGGAGAATGAAATCTTAATAGACTGCCAGAAATCAGCTTAATGTTGTTGACAGTACGACAGGCAGCATTTGGGAGCTATATGTCCCAAGGCACGAGAGATCCTGCTGGCATGTGCACTACACCCTTGAGGCCAGAACGGCTGAGCCAATTCGTCTTGATTCCAAAGAACCTGTAGAAATTCATTATTGTGGCTTTTCCTGAAGAAAAGGACACTAATTTTCAGTGCTCATCCTGCCAGAGTTCCGAGCTCCAGGAGTAGTATTACAATGATAACATTGTAAAGGAGGGCTTGTGAGTGACTGGTATTCTTTCTCTCCAAGGAAATCGAGCCTATGTCATCAAGAAGAAGGGCGAAGGAAAACCTGACTGGATCAAGAAGGGAAACCTGTTAGTAAAGGTCTACACCATGGTGACTCTGCCACCCCCTGCTACATGTAACCTTGTCCAGCAAGGAGAGTCCTCATCAATGACTGATGTTATTGATGGTAGATCTCTGGCTGATGATTTGGAGCCTCAGCAGGCCAAGCAGGTTCATCAAACATTAAAAGACCATCTCCCAGTTATCAGTACTAGAGATGATGATGGAAAATGCACCAGTATTACCATCCACATTGAGCTAAATGATGAGACTGCCGTTTACCCAAGAGTTCGGAGGTTTTTCAAACTAGTCACAGATGCAATTGAGGAAAAAATGTAGAGTTGTGCTCACTCAGCATTATCGGGCCAAGCATCTCACCATGGCCCTCGCCGATTGTTCCAGTCGTGAAGCACGATAACTCGATACGCCAGTGTGTGGATTATTGACGTCTGAAGAAGGTGACAGTACCTGACAAGTTCCCACTACCAAATATGGCCGACACCGTGTTTGGGCTGTTCGGGGTCAAGTATTTTACCACCTTGGATCTGGTACGATGGTACTACCAGCTCCCCCCCTGGCCGAAGCCAGTAAGGAACTGACGGCATTTTCCACTGTGTATGAACATTGGCAGTTCAAGCGATTATAGTTTGGACTGGAAAATGCTCCAGCGGTGTTCCAGCGTGAAATGCAGAGGATTCTGCAAGAGTTTTCTAAGTGCAAGGGGTAGTCTATATAGGTGCGAGAGATAGATCAAGGCAAGAAAATGAAGCGGTTCTCGGGCAGTGATGCGTAAACTCATTCACATTTAGGACACCTATCTCAAGCTCTTCAATCAGATCGGCAAGGACTTGTCAGCTGGGATTTATTGATTAGTCTCCCCAGAGAGGATGCCTTCCGTTCAGATCTCCAAGCAAGAGAAAGGGCTTCAGCAACCGTTCCACGACGCAGTCAGCTGACAGTGGAATGTATGCAGAAATTTAAGTATACCTCCTATCCAGGTGAAGCTGCACAGCCACTGCTTGAAAGGAGGTATCTAAAGAGAAAGGAAGAACGGAGACATCATGCCGGGTGTAAACCGCGCATCTCCCAGTCCAGCCCCCATCTCGTGGTGGTGGGGTCGCAAAACCCTTATACCCCGGCAGGGTGGGCAGGGTCACGCGCCTAGCATGGTCTCCTGCAGAAAAATAGCTAAGGGGAACGGGACGAACGAGCCTCCGCAGCTCCTCCCAGTTGGCCCCGAGTCCACGGCAATTCCATTGAAGGAATATGCCCTCCAGGCCTAGCTTGGAAGAGACGCAGGGGCCCTCCTCGAACTAAAGACCCTCACGGGAATGGCCGTACGCTCCCCGGGGGCAGAACCCCGGGCGCTGTTGGCCGGACAAAGCGCTGAAGACGCTGTCGCCTTCGAGGACTTATTGAGGGAGGTTGGGCTCGCCATGCGAGTCTTTTCCTTCCTCCGCTTCGAAACCTTAGGCGGGCGTTGCGGCTTCGGAGGCGGGGGGCCCTCTTTTCGAGGAACCACCGTCTTCGAGCCACTCGCTCCACCACTAGGCGTGGGCGAAGGAGCCGAAGCTCCTTTGTTGCTGTCCTCCTTTCGGGAAACAGCTTTAGGAACCCCGGAAGATGGCCTGGCGACCAACTTCAGGGGTGTTGCCTCACGCGAGTAAAACGAGTTGGTGGAGGCGCGTGGCCGTTTTGCCTTACGGGAAACGGTTACGTTATAGGAAGGGGGAGCGAGCCCTGGTTTTAGCCAGGGCTGGGTGTGAACCCTTTGTGCCGCCAGCTTTACCAGGGAAGCGCCCGGGTTGAGTAGACCCGCAGAAGGGCTCCGAATGGGCACGGAAACAACCGTGCTCGTTGGCCTGGATGGGGCAGGAGGAGAAGGTGCCTTTCTAACTATTTAGGCATATGACGTCCCAGGCAGTGCCGGGCTCGCCAGGACCAAGTCCTTAGCCTCGCGGAATGAGAGTCGATCTTGGGCCTGAACGGCCAGGATTTCTTTCTCGAGGAGATATGCACCACATTGCTTCGAAGAGGCGGGGTGCGGCTCTCCACAATTGACACACTTGGCTACATACGATTTGGACTTAGCATGTGCGGTCTTGGAGGGCTCCGCTCTGCCCACTAGCACTTTTGGTCTGAGTCAGGGGCTCCGCACCCGGGGGGGGGGAGGAGGGAAGGGACGGCAGAGGTGCCGGATGTGCCGATCTTCGCTTGGTCGCTTACCAAAGTGGCAGCAGACCCATCCGTACCCGCAGGCCCTCGCGGATGGATTTTTTATTTTTTTTTAAGAGCTCATCTGGCGACTGCCTACTTGGGCATTAGTGGCCGTATTAAAACTGGCCTAGTTCTAGGCTACTTTAAAATAAAATTAAAGAGAAAAAAAAACAACACCCCAAAAAGGAGGAAACGAAGCAAGCTCGTGCGTCAGGGAGAGGTCCCCCCCGGCGCAGGAGCGTGCAACTTAAGGAAAAAAAACAAAACAAATGCAAAAAACAAAACAAAACAAAAAAAACAAACCTTGCTTAAATAATAGGGAGAAGGCCGGCCTCCCCCAAAAAGTCAATAAGTCCACCAGTCGATGTGCACGCACTCATCCCGAGTACAAGGGACAGGCGGTAGCGACCCCGCCCATCCCGGTACCGGGACAGGTGTCGTGCGCGAAGATCACCCAGACTGGGACATTCGACAAGAATGTGGCGAACAGTCTGGGGGACGACGCAGTCGTCGCAATAGGGCGCTGGCGAGCGCTTCACCAGATAGCGATGCGTCACACGAGTATGTCCGATTCGGAGACGATAGAAAGCGACCTGAAGCCGTCGCGGCATTGGAGGATAGGTCCATGGAAACAGTCGCAGCGCAATGGCACGCAACTTTAAGTTCCCTTCGACCGTCTCCCATCTTGTTTACCAGGCAGTCCGAAGAGCTGCCCGTATTCCTGCCATGTAGTCGGTGTGAGGAAGAGCGAAACGCTGGTCCGGTCGCAGAGTCCTCGCGGACTCTTTGGCGCCCTCATCAGCTCGCTCATTCCCCGCAATTCCTACATGTCCAGGAACCCAGCAGAAGATAATCTCGACATCCACCCGGCTCGCCAAAACCGTGGTGTCACGGATATTGCGAACCAGGGGATGCAGAGATTCCAATGCCCCGAGAGCACTCAGGGCGCTTTGTGAGTTGCTATAGATCACAATCCGGTCTCCGAATCGGGCACGTCGCGTAATCTCCCGTACCGAGTGGTGTATTGCTCGGCCGTGAAGACAGACGCAGCGCCTGGTAGAGCCTCACTGACTTCAAACAGAGGGGATACGGCGTGGAAACCGACCCCCTCTTGGGACTTGGAGCCATCTGTATAAACTGGCGCGGTTCCAGCGTGACACGATGTGTGCCCTAAAAAGGTCGAACGCAATACTTCCGGCGCAGTATAAGCTTTAGGAGCAGAGGCGTGGCGACAAATAGCCAAATGTGGTACCCTTCAGGGTGGCGTCCTGGGCAGAACCAGGGGAGCCACCGGCCCGAGAGCTATATCTACCTCTCGAAGGAGTTTCCTGGCCGGTTTAGGGTATGACTGGCGTCTCTCGGCGGCATAGGCACCATCGAGATCAGCTGCGAATGCAGTGAGAGCTGTTGGCGACTGAGGGAGGCACCGGACTCGCGCGTACAGGCGTGTGAAGCACTGCACGCGGCGAAGAGCGAGTGGCATCTCCCCAGCATCGACCAACAGGCTCTTAATGGGAGAAGTGCGGAAGGCACCGGTCGCAAGGCGAAGGCCGATGTGGTGGATCGAATCCCACTTCCGCAATAAACGCTCGGCTGCGGATGCATAAAACTCGCATCCGTAGTCGAGCTTTGAACGAACAAAGGATCGATAAAAAAGTAGGGCAGTAGTCCTATCAGCGCCCCAAACGCTGAACGTCACGGAATGGAGAATGTCCATGGCGCGGGTACAACAGACCCTAAGGCTGCGAATATGAGCCTCCCAGGTGAGGCGTCGGTCGAATACAAGACCAAGGAAACGGTGCGACTCAACCACATCCAGGCGCACCCCATTAATAAACAAATCTGGGTCGGGGTGAAGCCGTGGATGGCGGCAGAAGTGCACCACCTTAGTCTTGGCCAAAGAAAACCGAAACCTGTGCGCTTCGGCATAGCGAGAGACGCGGTTCAATGCCTGTTGGAGTCAACGCTCCAGAGTTAGCATCTAGGCCGCGCCAAAAGAGATCGAAAGGTCGTCCACGTAGAGCGTAGCGAGAACATCTTTCGGCAGCACCGAGGTGATGCCGTTGATGCTCAGGGCAAAGAGTGTGACACTGAGGACACTTCCCTGCGGGACACCCTCTTCCTTCTCCTTTGGGCCGGAGAGGGCTCCCCCCCCCCCCGGTACGCGGAATCGACGATCTCGCAAAAATTTAGATATAAACTTTGGGAGGCGTCCCCTCGCCCCCATCGTGTGGAGAGTCTCCATGATACCGTATCGCCATGCGGTATCATAGGCCTTCTCCAGATCGAAAAACAGCGTGGCGTAGTGCTGTCTACGAAGGAAAGCCTCGCAGACGGCATTTTCCAGTCGGAGCAGAGCATCCGACGAGGAGTGGAACTTGTGGAAGCCGCACTGTGCGGAAGACAGATATCCTCCGCTGTCCAGGAAAAAGGCTAATCTAACATTTACCAATTTCTCCATCAACTTGCACACGCAAGAGGTTAGAGAAATTGCGCGGAAACCAGTCAAGGTAGAGTGATCTCTCCCCGGTTTGCGAAAGGCGAGCACAGTAGCGATTCGCCAGGAGTCTGGGAGAAGATCTTCCACCCAGATCCTGTTGAACAAATCTAACAGAAAGGCCATGCCTCGCTCACACAGGTGTCGGAGCATGGCGTACGGGACATCGTCCGGACCATGGGCGGTGTCCGCGCACGAAGCGAGAGCGGAACGCAGCTCACTCACAGTAAACCTGTCGTTGAAGGGTTCTCCGCCTCTGGAGGTAAAGTCCAGCCGGCGGCCTTCCGCGACATCACGACGTGCATTGAATGCTGGCGGAGCAGCACCACGGCTAGATAATGCGGAAAAAGCGGTCGCTAAGGATTCGACCAGGAACGCGGGGTCCGAGATTGCGGTCCCATTCTCCTGGAGAACGGGAGGGGGGTCCTTCGAGAACTTACCCCGAATCCTTTTGACTCGCTTCCACACCTCAGCTAAACGGGTCTTCCCGTTGAATGAAGACACGTATGCCTGCCAAGAAAAGCGGCGGGCGTGCTTTGAAATATACCGGAACCTAGCCCTAGCCCGACGAAATTCACCGACAGTGAAATCGTTCGGGCGGCGCTTATAGCGCATGTAGGCATAACGCTTATGTTGGAGGGCCGTCTCACACTCGGCCGACCACCATGGAAGTGGTCAGCGTGCAAAACAACTAGACGTCCTAGGAATAGTAGTCAAGCCTACGGCGATGAGGTTGCCGGAGAAGAACTCAACGGCCTCATCTACCGACCTAAACTCCTCGACTGAGATAGAGAATTCAGTCATTTCCTGAAATGCAGGCCACCGCGCCCGCGCCAAGCACCACCGAGGTGGTCTCTCAGGCGGCAGTTGCCCTGAAAATGATATTTGAATGGGAAAGTGATCACTACCATGGAGGTCATCGACCACCCCCCAATCAAAATCAGGCTGTGCATCCGGAGAGCACAAAGATAGGTCAAGGCAAGAAAATGAAGCGGTTCTCGGACAGTGATGCGTAAACTCATCCACGTTTAGGACGCCCATCTCAAGCTCTTCGATCAGATCGGCAAGGACTTGTCCCCTGGGATTGATGGAGTAATCTCCCCAGAGAGGATGCCTGCCGTTCAGATCTCCAAGCAAGAGATAGGGCCTCGGCAACCGTGTCACGACGCGGCGGAAATCCCCCGCGTCGAAGTCAGCTGACGGTGGAATGTACGCAGAAATGATAGTATACCTCCTATCCAGGTGCAGCTGCACAGCCACTGCCTGAAAGGAGGTATCTAAAGAGAAAGGAAGTACGGAGACATCATGCCGGGTGTAAACCGCGCATCCCCCAGCCCGGCCATCCCGCGGTGGTGGGGTTGCAAGTCCCTTATATCCCGGGAGGGCGAGCAGGGGGCACGCGCCTAGCATGGTCTCCTGCAAAAAGATAGCTAACGGGGAACGGGACGAGACGAGCCTCCGCAGCTCCTCCCAGTTGGCCCGGAGTCCACGGCAATTCCATTGAAGGAATATGCCCTCCAGGCCTAGCTCGGAGGAGACGCGGGGGCACTCCTCGAACTGAAGACCCTCACGGTAATGGCCGTACGCTTCCCGGGGGCAGAACCCCGGGCGCTGTTGACCGGACAAAGCGCTGAAGGCGCTGTCGCCTTCGAGGACTTATTGGGGGAGGTTGGGATCACCATGCGAGTCTTTTTCCCCCTCCGCCTCGAAACTTAGGCAGGCGTTGCGGCTTCGGAGGCGGGGGGCCCTCTTTTCGAGGAACCACCGTCTCCGAGCCCCTCGCTCCTCCTCGGGGCGTGGGCGAAGGAGCCGAAGCTCCTTTGTTGCTGTCCTCCTTTCGAAGAACAGCTTTAGGAACCCCGGAAGATGGCCTAGCGACCATCTTCAGGGGTGTTGCCTCCTGTGAGTCTAACGACTCGGTGGAGGCGCGTGGCCGTTTTGCCTTACGGGAAACGGTCACGCTGGGGGAAGAGGGGGGAACCCTGGTTTTAGCCGGGGCTGGGTATGAACCCTTTGCGCCGCCAGCTTTACCAGGGGAGCGCCCGGGTTGGGTAGAGCCCGCAGAAGGGCTCCGAATGGGCGCGGAAACAACCGTGCTCGTTGGCCTGGATGGGCCAGGAGCAGAGGGTGCTTTTCTAACTATTGAGGCATATGACGTCCCAGGCAGAGCGGGGCGCGCCAGGAACAAGTCCTTAGCCTCGCGGAATGAGAGTCAATCCTGGGCCTGAACGGCCAGGATTTCTTTCTCAAGGAGATATGCACCACATTGTTTCGAAGAAGCAGGGTGCGGCTCTCCGCAATTGACACACTTGGCCACACACGATTTGGACTAAACGTGTGTGACCTTGGAGCAGTTTACACAGACTTCGGGTGAGCCCGACTTTGCACGTCTACATGAGCGATTCGTATGGCCGAAGTGGTGACAGTAATAGCACCGCCGCGGCAGTGGCACGAATGCCTTCACGCGGTAGCGGTACCAACCGGCACGCACCGACTCAGGGAGCTTGTCACAGTCAAACGTGACGAAGAGTGTAGGGGTGGGTCTCGAGGCCCCTCCCTCTTTTCTCATCACACGTTCGACCTTGACCGCCCCATGGTCAGCCAGCTCTAGGGTGATGTTTTCAATGGAGTAGTCAACGAGTTCCCTCGCATAAACTACTACTTTCACCATGTTCATGGTAGAGTGCGGCGTCACACTCACCGGGGTGCCATGAAGTGTCCGAAGAGCCCTTATCTTGGCTGCCTCGGCGGGATTCGCGGCATTCGCCAGAAGGCTCCCGTCCGAGAAACGGGTTACCTTCGGTTCTCTACCAATTGCACTAGCTAATCCTCTCCTCTGATGGATCATGTTGCCCTTGGACAACATGGTGCCATCAGTGGAGCGAATAACGAGGAAGCGTTTGAAGCCAGCGGGCTCAAAAACGCCAGGTAACCTCTGAATGAGGGGCCCCGATGTCATCGAGGCTCCGCCCTGTGCATTTTTGGTCTTGGCCAGAGGGGCCGGATGTGCCGATCTTAGCTTGGTCGCTTGCCATAGTGGCAGCAGATCCATGCGTCCCCGCAGCCCCCGCGGATGGAGAGGAGCCCCGAGTCTTCTTCGACTTTTCGGTCTTGGTCTTTTTCTTTTTTGGAGAGGAGGGCGGGGAATGAACCCGCTTCTCACCCCCGCCGGTAGAAGCCCCCAGGCTAGATGGACCGGCCTCAGCCAGCTCCTTCTCTGAAATGGAGAAGGTCCTGGTGGTCGCAGGGGCATCATCCGGAGGAGATCCCTTCCCTCCTTGTACTGCCTGAGAGTCCCCAGCCGTTTGAGGAGGACCTTGCATAGGGGCGGATTCGGGTTCGGTGCTTGGCGCCGAGCCCGGATTCCCCCCCATGGAAGGCCCTACGTTCTGAGGCTGGTTTTCCTCAAGGACGATGTCTATCACAGGAGGGGCCTCTAGTTGGCCATCCCCTCCCAGGACATCGCAGGTCCCCTTGGCAGCGTCATAAGTCTTTAGTGGGTAGGCACAGGCCTTGACTCCGGCAAGGTTTAATATTCTTGCCAGCAGGTCTTTTGAGGGAAGCGACCGAAGGGGCCTGGCTTCCCTATTCCCCCTAAGGGGGTTTGCCCTACCGAGCCGCTTACACGAGAAGTGGGCGGCAATGGTTTGCCTGCTGGCTTTCTTGGAAGTCCCCTTAGAAAGCAAAGGAGGGACTGCCGCTGGAGATAGGGAGGTGCCCGAAAGCACCCACAGAGAAGGGGGTGAGGGGGAGTCCCCTACACCCGTAGGCGTAGGAGAGGAGTAAGCCTCCTCTCCGGTTAAAGAAGTATGGAAGATCCCCTGCGCAAGCACAAGGGGGGGATCTCAATTTTCTCAGTGGAGCTGCCCGAGGGCGGCTCCGTTGATGTTCTTGGGGAAGTTGGGGGTTGTTTTTTGTTTTTTTTTCATCATTGGGCATGGTGACCCTATTTGTGCTACGGGACGCAATAGCTCATCACCTCTTGCAGTTGCCCGCACTGCAACAGGTGCTTACAGGCCTGGCAGAGCCAGGCGCCGCCATTTCGGACCACCCCTCCCACCTGGTGGCCTGGCAGTCCATCGGCATGGCGGCTCCACCTTGAACACGGCGTAAAAATAGATAGAATGTGAAGAGGAGAGGAAAATGGATGTGAGGAAGGTATGGGTTGGGATGAAGCAGGTTTTTCAAAAACCCCCATCCCGAACCGGAGCTCAGGGGTTAGGGAACATAGTCACCTCCCCCCTCAGCCCCGATCCGGGACGGTTGGCTTGAGAAGAAGGTCAGCATCTACCCTGTGAAATTAGAAGCTGACCATTGAAAGTTGTGGGAGAGGTTGTATGAAAAGCGAGGAAACAAGTGTTTTGAAGGAAGGAGAAGAGGCTAAGCTGGGGTCGGACGGGGTGCTGAGTCCCATCAGCACGGCGGCCAGGTTTGCAAATCGCCGCGCCCCTTACGGGGCCCCGCGGATGGAGAGGAGCCCCGAGTCTTTTTAGTCTTTTTTTCTTTTTAGGAGAGGAGGACGGGGAATGAACCTGTTTCTCCCCTCCGCAGGCAGGAGGCCCCAGGCCAGATGGACCAGCCTCAGCAAGGTCCTTATCTGAGATGGACAAGGTCCTGGTAGTCACAGGGGCACCATCCGGAGATCCCTCCCCTCCTTGTACTGCCTCAGAATCCCCAGCCGTTTGAGGGGAACCTTGCATAGGGCGGATTCATGTTCGGTGCTTGGCGCAGAGCCCAGATTCGCTCCCATGGAAGGCCCTATCATCTGAAGCTGGGTTGCCTCAAGGACCATGTCTATCTCAGAGGGGGCCTCCAGTTGGCCATTTCCCCCGCAGGACATCACAGGTCCCATTGGCAGCGCTGTCATAAGTCGAGTTTGGGGAGGCACAGGCCTTGACGCCGGCAAGGTTCAATATTCTCGCCAGTAGGTCTTTTGAGTAACAAGGAGTAACAAGGAAAGAAAGTACCCTAGAAGACCTTACGGTCCATTCAATGAGGGTACCTTTGGACTAGCAGTCAAGCTGGCAGATCTCTGCTCAAGTGCTTTACGTCCATAAATGGCCACTTTTTAAGATCCTGTCTAGTCTTGACTTAAACTGGTTAACAGATTCACTGTTGACGACTTCATCTGGAAGTTGGTTCCACTTACCGCAGATACTGTAGGTGAAAGAATTTTCACACAGATCGCGGTGGTAACGCTTTAGTTCAAGTTTAAAGCAGGGAATTCTTGTTCTGCTCTCAACAAGTGTGAGAATATCCCTGTAGTCAACATTGTCGAACTCTCGAATATTTTGAAAACTTCGATGAGCTGACCACGCAGTCTACGGATTTCCAACGAGAACAGATCTAATTCCCTCAATCTATCTCCATAACTTTTATGTCTGATAGAGGGAATCAGTTTGGTTGCCCTGGCTCGCACGCGTTCCAATCTCGCGATGTCCTTTCGAAATGAAGGACTCCAGAATTGTACGGCATACTCCAGGTGCGGTAGGACGAGGCAGTTGTACAGACACAGTACTATCTCCTTGTTTCGATATCCAAACTGTCGCTATATATACCCTAACATTCTTTGAGCTTTCTTCTCCTCCTCAATACACTGTTTCGAGAACTTGAGGTCACTGGTAATAGTTACACCCAAGTCATTCCAGTGTCGGTGGATTCAAGATCAGTGCCCTTAAGGATATAGGGTGATTGGGGATTTCGGTGGCCGATATGCATCACTTTGCATTTGTTTACGTTGAAAGGCGTTTGCCACGTATCAGACCACTCACCAATCTTCCGAAGATCATCTTGCAGGCGGGCAGTATTTCCATCCTTCGCAACGTTCATACTAAGCTTGGTATCGTCGGCAAATTTAGAAATCTTGGCAACCATGTCACCGTCCATGTCGTTTACGTAGATGATGAATAGTAGTGGTCCCAGGACAGAACCTTGAGGCACCCCACTAGTAAGGGGCACCCACTCAGAAGCCTGTCCATTCACCACCACCCATTGCCGTCTGCCATTTAGCCAGTTCTCTATCCAGCCTGCTACTTTTCCCTCTATGCCCAGCGCTCGCACTTTCCGGAGAAGGCGGCGGTGTGGTACCTTATCAAAGGCTTTCCAAAAGTCTAAGTAGACCACATCCACCGCCTTGTCCTGATCGTGCTCACTGAAGACGAAGTGGAAGAATTCCACAAGGTTCGTCAGGCATGACCGTTGCCTTCGGTTGCCGTGCTGGGAACTCCTCAGTAGCAGCTTTGACTTTAAATGCGACCTCATTTTGTCCACCATGATGTTTTCCATGAGTTTACCGACTATCGAAGTCAGACTGATAGGTCGGTAGTTCGACGGTTGGCTACGGTCTCTTTTCTTGAAGATAGGAGTCACCTCCGCTTCACGCCAGTCTCTAGGAATGCATTCGGTCCGGATTGACATGTTGAAGATTGCGCTCAGGTGTCGTGACACTTGATCGCGCACTTCTTTCAACACTTTAGGTATAAACCCATCCGGGCCAGGTGACTTATTTGTCATTAGGTCAGTGATCTTCTTTTTTATTTCTCCGTCGGTGAAGTCCATATCCTCCAGCTTCCCCCCGCCTCCCCGAGTAGGAATCCGTTGGCTGGGGGATGGGACCACACTCTACAGTAAACACTGAAGAGAAGTAGTCGTTGAGGAGGTTAACATTTTTTGCATCTGAGTGCTTTAATGTCCCCCTCCCAATTCCTCAAAGGGTCAATCGTTCGACGGATTGGTTTACGGCTGTTTACATATCCAAAGAACTCCTTGGGATTCTCTTTACAAAGTCTCGCCACTCGGAGTTCATCAGACCGCTTAGCCGCCCTTATGCTGGACTTCACTCTCCTGGATAGCCTCCGGTATTCTTCAAAGTTACCCGATATCTTCGATTGCCGGTACACATTTCTCGATTAAACCACTTTGGTTGAACAGAAGACCGACGGGGGCGTTTCAGAGGGATGAAACGCGATTGAAGACTCATGAATGTGGTTTTGAAACTGTTCCACGAGTCTTCAACAGCCTCGCACACTTCTAGCCTCGCGTCAGTCAGTCCAGCACGAAGACTTGCAAAGTCTGCTCTTCTCAAATCAAGTTTCCTCGATTTACTAGTTGCAAGCTCTGCCTTGGGGACTTTGACTACAAATCTAATTAGTCGGTAGTCATTGCCACCGAGCTCTTCGCCAACAGAGAGGTCCTCAACGATGTCATCCTCAGAGGTCAAAACCAAGTCGAGGATATTGTCTCCTCTCGTTGGCTCTCTCACCCATTGAGTCAGGAACTTGTTGTTTGCGAACACCAGGAGTAGTGCGTTCTCGCCAAGGGTTCTCTGGTTTCCCAGTCAACTTGTGTGTTGAAATCCCCCATGACGATACACACTGTCTTTTACAAGTTCGCCCAACAGCTGGTACAGATCTCTGTCCTTTTCAACGAGTTGTGCAGGAGGTCTATAAAGCCCCAGGGTCCTGTATTTGGCAGGACCTATCTCTAGGTCAACACCTAGTAGTTCATGGTCAGATACGATGTTGCAATCCGTAGAGTTGAGAGTATCCTTGACATACGACATCACCAAGCCACCCTCTCTGTCTGTCTGACCTATCTTTCTGGAATAGCTGGTAACCAGGAATCTTCAATTCACCTTCAAAATCTCGGCTTGAGGTTTTTATCCACGACTCCGTTATGGACACCATCTCAGGTTCTTCTGTTGCTACGAGGCCACGAAGTTCAAGAAACTTGTTTCTCATAGGCCTCGCATTAAACAAAACCTTGAGGGAGTCCCACACTGTAGGACTCTCTACGCTCTTCCGTTTCCCACTTTGTTTCTCTGTGGCGGGGTCACTCACCTCTTTGTGACCTTAGAAAAGGTCGTTCCTGGAGTAATACGGGTGTACTGGCGTACGTCCTCCTTTACTCGGGGTCTGACACTTCTTTGGGTCCGCTCCACAACATCCTGGATCATGTTTGCGAGTACAGCTTTCCCTTTAAAGGAAAGATGCACTCCGTCCCTTTTATACAGGTCGTTTCTCCCGTAAAAGGTGCGGTAGGGGTCTACAAAGAAGACTCCTTCTGCCGTGCAGAGATCCGCCAACCGTCGGTTCACTGCGACGTTTCGCTCGAGAGCGGTTCGGGTTTGACCTCTTCTCGGAAGCATCCCAACCACCACACGTTTGCGGGTTTTAAGCCCTATGTCATCCACGGCTCCCATCACCGTTTGGATGGTCTTACCACTGAGGCCAACCTTACCCCCTCTGAGGTAGAGGTCGTTGCCACTCACCATCAGAGCAACAACTGAATTCTCAGAAATCTGAGTTTTCTCTGCCTCTACACTGATGTTGTGGTTACCCCGTCCTAAGAGGCAGCTCACCTTCACGCTAGTGCGAAGGCGGGCCGTTAGCAGTGGCTGCAGATCCCGTGTTTGCGAGTCACCAATGAGGGTGACCTTCGGACACTTGGTCTCTGAAGACAGGGTCTTCCCTTGTGAAAGAGGCCTCTCCTTTTCCTCTTTACTCTTCCGAATCTTATCCTTCTTTTTCTTATTCCCCTTTTTCTTGTTGTTTATCCGTTTTTCACCTATTTTTGGTTCCTCTTCTTTTGTTTCAACTTTATTCTTTTTCTTCTTTTTCCTTTCTTCTTTTTCTCTTTTTCTCTTGCTTCAGCTGGCTTAACCTCGGATGATGCTGGAATCTCCGCTTGGGTAAGAACTACGGCACCAGAAGATTCCGACACGTCAGTAAGCGATGCCTCTTCTAGGCATCGAATGTGAGCTGCGTGAAGGGCTTCGAGTTTCTCCACCTTTCTCTCAAGAATTTGAGCTCTCTCCTCTAAGGCTTTATAGAGGTCTTTTAGTTTCTCCACCTCTCGCGTCAAAATGCAAGTAGTGCAGATACTTTCCGGGCTGCATTTTGAGTAGCAGCCCTCCGGAAAGTCAACGCACCACTTTTTTAACTGGCATGTTGCACAGTTGTGTTTTAGACGAACGGGTCCTTTTTTGCTTGTCATTTTGAGCGCTTTCTCTTTCTCTGAAAACTCGTGACCAATCAATGATAAAAAAGGGGGGGGGTGAGTTCTCCCCGTGTGAGACGCTCCCGCCTATCCATCGGAGACGTTTCGGATCTTTCAGAAGGCACGCTCCATGTGCTGCTGTTCGTCCGACCGAGTCGTCAAACTTCGGCGTGCCGTGGCTCTCAACCAAGCAGCACTGACGGTCCCCGAAGGGGCCATCGAATTCTCACCAGGTGAACAACGGAGCACGCCCCGTACTAAACTCCTACTAGTTCTCTTCACGACGGCCAGGATCTCGGAGTAGCGTTCAATGGATATCCCGCCACACCAAGAGACTCGACCCAAGGCTTTTTATTGGCCTGGCAACAACCTGGGAACAAAGGGCCGTCACCTCGCACCGATGCTACTAGAGGCACCCGTCAACGGTCTCTGGGAATGATCAATAATTACGCGCCAGGGAAGGGGTTATATTGGCACTACCCTCATCCCATTCATCGTGCCCCAACGCCTAGGACACCTCTAGTCCTAGTCATTCGCAACCAGTGAGCGTCGATTGGCGTTGTTTATAGAGGTTCCAAAGCCTCTCTTCTGACGCATGAGGTAGCTGTCAGGTCCTTATATTTAGAAAGATGGAAAAAAGGGTATGAGTGACTTGATAGTAGTAGGGTTTTGTTTTTTTAGTGTTTTTTTTCTTTTTATATAATAAGTGGAAGAGATAGGATAAAATTGAAAAAGGAGAAGGATAGAGTAGAAGAAAGAATGACGCACTTAGTCTGGAACCTCGTTTCTGAACAAATCGACAAGGGAAGCCCGACCAGGGGTACCCAGAAGAGAGGTACCCCCGCCGACATAGCTCGAAAAGTCAAAGGTACACACAAGCTCTCTCCCGCGACAAGGGGGCGTCACCTCTCCCTCTACTTTCTTTCTCTCTCTCTCTCTCTCGAGAGAGAGAGAGGGGGAAGCGACCGATGAAGCCTGGCTTCCCTTTTCCCCCTAAGGGAGTCTGCCCTACCGAGCCGCTTCAATGGGGAGCTGTCACTATGGGCTGCCTGTTGGCTTTCTTGGCAGTCCCCTTGGAAAGTAAAGGGGGGAACGCCGCTGGGAAAAGGGAGTTGCCCGAAAGCACCTGCAGACAAGGGGGTGAGGTGGAGTCTCCTACACCCGTAGGCGAAGGAGAAGAGTAAGCCTCCTCTCCGGTTAGAGATATTTGGAGGAGCGTCCCCTGCGAGAGCACAGGGGGGTGGGGACCTCCACTTTTTCTGCCGAGGGCGGCTCTGACGATGGAAAAGGAGAAATTGAGGAGAGATTTTTTTTGGTATCATCATTGGGCTTGGTGACCTTATTTTTTTACGGCAAGCAATCGCTCATCACCTCTCGCAGTAGCCCACCCTGCAGAACCATGTGCCACCATTTAAGGCCACCCCTCCCGCCTGGTGGTCTGGCAGTCCCTCAGCATGGCGGCTCCACCTTGGACACGGCATAAAATGTATAGTGTTTGAAAATAGATAGGAAGAGGAGGTGAGGAAGATGTGGGTGGGGATAAAGCAGGTTATTTAAAAAACCCACCATCCTAAACAGGAGCTCAGGGGTGAAAGATCATTGTCCCCTCCCCCCTCAGCCCCAATCCGGGATAGTTGGCTGAGAAGAAGGTCAGCATCTACCCTGAGAAAATAGAGGACGATCAGAGAAAGTTGTGGGAGAAGTTGTAGGGAAAGTGAGGAAGTAGGGGAGAAATACAGGCTGTCTGAAAGGAGAAGAGGCTAAGTTGGAGCCGGACGGGGCGCTGAGTCCCGTCAGCACGGCGGCCAGGAATTATATATAACAAAAATTATGGCCCAATTACTTTTTCCACTGCCATATTATGTATATACCATGTTTATATGCGCCATTGGTATCTTATGTGTAATGTTGACAAGAAAGAAGTCTAATAATAAATTTGCAGATGCACCTATAAACGAAAAACCATGGTCATTGTTTTGAGCCAAGTCTTTCACAAAGTAAACATTATAATAACCGAATAAACCCACATAAGATTAAGAGTAGAATACTTCATATTTTTAGTTAATTTAGTTTATTTCATTATATATTGTACCTATATAGTATTTTTTTATTTCAACATATTTACTCTAGATCAAGCAATGCATTTTATTATTGCAGTAATTTTTGGGGGGTTTATTATATGTTTAAAATTTTGTATTTTGAGTTATTGCATTTAAACATCATCTTTGGTCCAGTTTGTTATTTTTTTTTAGTCTCTCTTATGACTGTAAATATTCATTTTGTTTAAAAGGGGAGCAGTGTTAGGATTATAATCTAACTCCAACTGTACTGTTATACTAATGATAATAATAATAATAACAGTAATGATAATAATTAAAAGATTATCAGATAGGAATGAAATAAGAGCTTAGAAATTCACACAAATGTAAATCATCTTCCGAAGCTAAAAGTGCAGTGCAATGCAGGCATTCTATTTTCACAACTCCCTTCTTGCTGACCCAGCCTTCCTGATTCAGCAAACCCCTATAGCAACGACAAGCAATCGTCCCTCTTTAGTAGCAAAATTCTTTAATACTGCTAACTAATTTCCTGTGGTTTCACTGCTTTTTGGCCAAAGACATCCTTAGGTAAACCCTGTCTGGCTCCACCTCTAATCATCTTGACATATACGATTGGTCAATACTAAGGTAGGAGTATTCTCTTTCTTCAAAATGTATTCACATTGGCACAGTTGTGATAAATTTCCGCCTTATTAATCCTATAATAAAGTTAATTGGATAGTTATTGTAAAAACCATCACACTCTGCTCAATGCTCTATATAATCATTGGATCAATTGAAAAAATTTAAACAACTTAGTAACTAAATCTAATATAACTAGACCATTATTATAAAACCCCTCTACTATATTTAATATTTTATGTAACCACAACCATGTGAAATGAGCATATAAAAAAAATTATAAAAATTCTTGTAAGAGAGAAGAGATCCTCAGACAAATCCACCATCTTGAAGTTTGATACATTAGGTCCTTCTGTCCTGTGTAATTTGATATAACCGATTCACACCTTCATGTGACTATTACTCTCCTCGTCCCTCAAGCATTAAGCCTTCTCCAGTCGTAAGAGACGACATTACCAGATGTGAAGTGGCATAATCTTCCTCACCAGTCATATTGGACGACATTCCAAGCACCGTACCTTCTCCAGTCATAACAGACATTACCAGCCGTAAACTGGCATAATCTTCCTCACCAGTCATATCGGACGACATTCCAAGCACCGTACCTTCTCCAGTCATAACAGACATTACCAGCCGTAAACTGGCATAATTGTCCTCACCAGTCATATCGGACGACATTCCAAGCACCGTACCTTCTCCAGTCATAACAGACATTACCAGCCGTAAACTGGCATAATTGTCCTCACCAGTCATATCGGACGACATTCCAAGCACCGTACCTTCTCCAGTCATAACAGACATTACCAGCCGTAAACTGGCATAATCTTCCTCACCAGTCATATCGGACGACATTCCAAGCACCGTACCTTCTCCAGTCATAACAGACATTACCAGCCGTAAACTGGCATAATCTTCCTCACCAGTCATATCGGACGACATTCCAAGCACCGTACCTTCTCCAGTCATAACAGACATTACCAGCCGTAAACTGGCATAATTGTCCTCACCAGTCATATCGGACGACATTCCAAGCACCGTACCTTCTCCAGTCATAACAGACATTACCAGCCGTAAACTGGCATAATCTTCCTCACCAGTCATATCGGACGACATTCCAAGCACCGTACCTTCTCCAGTCATAACAGACATTACCAGCCGTAAACTGGCATAATTGTCCTCACCAGTCATATCGGACGACATTCTAAGCACCGTACCTTCTCCAGTCATAACAGACATTACCAGCCGTAAACTGGCATAATCTTCCTCACCAGTCATATCGGACGACATTCCAAGCACCGTACCTTCTCCAGTCATAACAGACATTACCAGCTGTAAACTGGCATAATTGTCCTCACCAGTCATATCGGACGACATTCCAAGCACCGTACCTTCTCCAGTCATAACAGACATTACCAGCCGTAAACTGGCATAATCTTCCTCACCAGTCATATCGGACGACATTCCAAGCACCGTACCTTCTCCAGTCATAACAGACATTACCAGCCGTAAACTGGCATAATCTTCCTCACCAGTCATATCGGACGACATTCCAAGCACCGTACCTTCTCCAGTCATAACAGACATTACCAGCCGTAAACTGGCATAATTGTCCTCACCAGTCATATCGGACGACATTCCAAGCACCGTACCTTCTCCAGTCATAACAGACATTACCAGCCGTAAACTGGCATAATCTTCCTCACCAGTCATATCGGACGACATTCCAAGCACCGTACCTTCTCCAGTCATAACAGACATTACCAGCCGTAAACTGGCATAATTGTCCTCACCAGTCATATCGGACGACATTCTAAGCACCGTACCTTCTCCAGTCATAACAGACATTACCAGCCGTAAACTGGCATAATCTTCCTCACCAGTCATATCGGACGACATTCCAAGCACCGTACCTTCTCCAGTCATAACAGACATTACCAGCCGTAAACTGGCATAATTGTCCTCACCAGTCATATCGGACGACATTCCAAGCACCGTACCTTCTCCAGTCATAACAGACATTACCAGCCGTAAACTGGCATAATTGTCCTCACCAGTCATATCGGACGACATTCTAAGCACCGTACCTTCTCCAGTCATAACAGACATTACCAGCCGTAAACTGGCATAATCTTCCTCACCAGTCATATCGGACGACATTCCAAGCACCGTACCTTCTCCAGTCATAACAGACATTACCAGCCGTAAACTGGCATAATCTTCCTCACCAGTCATATCGGACGACATTCCAAGCACCGTACCTTCTCCAGTCATAACAGACATTACAAGCCGTAAACTGGCATAATCTTCCTCACCAGTCATATCGGACGACATTCTAAGCACCGTACCTTCTCCAGTCATAACAGACATTACCAGCCGTAAACTGGCATAATCTTCACCACCAGTCATATCGGACGACATTCCAAGCACCGTACCTTCTCCAGTCATAACAGACATTACCAGCCGTAAACTGACATAATCTTCCTCACCAGTCATATCGGACGACATTCCAAGCACCGTACCTTCTCCAGTCATAACAGACATTACCAGCCGTAAACTGGCATAATCTTCCTCACCAGTCATATCGGACGACATTCCAAGCACCGTACCTTCTCCAGTCATAACAGACATTACCAGCCGTAAACTGGCATAATTGTCCTCACCAGTCATATCGGACGACATTCCAAGCACCGTACCTTCTCCAGTCATAACAGACATTACCAGCCGTAAACTGGCATAATCTTCCTCACCAGTCATATCAGACGACATTCCAAGCACCGTACCTTCTCCAGTCATAACAGACATTACCAGCCGTAAACTGGCATAATCTTCCTCACCAGTCATATCGGACGACATTCCAAGCACCGTACCTTCTCCAGTCATAACAGACATTACCAGCCGTGAAGTGGCATAATTGTCCTCACCAGTCATATCGGACGACATTCCAAGCACCGTACCTTCTCCAGTCATAACAGACATTACCAGCCGTAAACTGGCATAATTGTCCTCACCAGTCATATCGGACGACATTCCAAGCACCGTACCTTCTCCAGTCATAACAGACATTACCAGCCGTAAACTGGCATAATCTTCCTCACCAGTCATATCGGACGACATTCCAAGCACCGTACCTTCTCCAGTCATAACAGACATTACCAGCCGTAAACTGGCATAATCTTCCTCACCAGTCATATCGGACGACATTCCAAGCACCGTACCTTCTCCAGTCATAACAGACATTACCAGCCGTAAACTGGCATAATTGTCCTCACCAGTCATATCGGACGACATTCCAAGCACCGTACCTTCTCCAGTCATAACAGACATTACCAGCCGTAAACTGGCATAATCTTCCTCACCAGTCATATCGGACGACATTCCAAGCACCGTACCTTCTCCAGTCATAACAGACATTACCAGCCGTAAACTGGCATAATTGTCCTCACCAGTCATATCGGACGACATTCCAAGCACCGTACCTTCTCCAGTCATAACAGACATTACCAGCCGTAAACTGGCATAATCTTCCTCACCAGTCATATCGGACGACATTCCAAGCACCGTACCTTCTCCAGTCATAACAGACATTACCAGCCGTAAACTGGCATAATCTTCCTCACCAGTCATATCGGACGACATTCCAAGCACCGTACCTTCTCCAGTCATAACAGACATTACCAGCCGTGAAAGTGGCATAATCTTCCTCACCAGTCATATCGGACGACATTCCAAGCACCGTACCTTCTCCAGTCATAACAGACATTACCAGCCGTAAACTGGCATAATTGTCCTCACCAGTCATATCGGACGACATTCCAAGCACCGTACCTTCTCCAGTCATAACAGACATTACCAGCCGTAAACTGGCATAATCTTCCTCACCAGTCATATCGGACGACATTCCAAGCACCGTACCTTCTCCAGTCATAACAGACATTACCAGCCGTAAACTGGCATAATTTTCCTCACCAGTCATATCGGACGACATTCCAAGCACCGTACCTTCTCCAGTCATAACAGACATTACCAGCCGTAAACTGGCATAATTGTCCTCACCAGTCATATCGGACGACATTCCAAGCACCGTACCTTCTCCAGTCATAACAGACATTACCAGCCGTAAACTGGCATAATTGTCCTCACCAGTCATATCGGACGACATTCCAAGCACCGTACCTTCTCCAGTCATAACAGACATTACCAGCCGTAAACTGGCATAATTGTCCTCACCAGTCATATCGGACGACATTCCAAGCACCGTACCTTCTCCAGTCATAACAGACATTACCAGCCGTAAACTGGCATAATCTTCCTCACCAGTCATATCGGACGACATTCCAAGCACCGTACCTTCTCCAGTCATAACAGACATTACCAGCCGTAAACTGGCATAATTGTCCTCACCAGTCATATCGGACGACATTCCAAGCACCGTACCTTCTCCAGTCATAACAGACATTACCAGCCGTAAACTGGCATAATCTTCCTCACCAGTCATATCGGACGACATTCCAAGCACCGTACCTTCTCCAGTCATAACAGACATTACCAGCCGTAAACTGGCATAATTGTCCTCACCAGTCATATCGGACGACATTCCAAGCACCGTACCTTCTCCAGTCCATAACAGACATTACCAGCCGTAAACTGGCATAATCTTCCTCACCGAGTCATATCGGACGACATTCCAAGACCGTACCTTCTCAGTCCATAACAGACATTACCAGCCGTAAACTGGCATAATTGTCCTCACCAGTCCTATCGGACGACATTCCAAGCACCGTACCTTCTCCAGTCATAACAAGCATTACCAGCACGTATACTGGCATAAGCTTCCTCACACAGTCATATCGGACGACATTCCAACCGTACCTTCTCCAGTCATAACAGACATTACCAGCCGTAAACTGGCATAATTGTCCTCACCAGTCATATCGGACGACATTCCAAGCACCGTACCTTCTCCAGTCATAACAGACATTACCAGCCGTAAACTGGCATAATTGTCCTCACCAGTCATATCGGACGACATTCCAAGCACCGTACCTTCTCCAGTCATAACAGACATTACCAGCCGTAAACTGGCATAATCTTCCTCACCAGTCATATCGGACGACATTCCAAGCACCGTACCTTCTCCAGTCATAACAGACATTACCAGCCGTAAACTGGCATAATTGTCCTCACCAGTCATATCGGACGACATTCCAAGCACCGTACCTTCTCCAGTCATAACAGACATTACCAGCCGTAAACTGGCATAATCTTCCTCACCAGTCATATCGGACGACATTCCAAGCACCGTACCTTCTCCAGTCATAACAGACATTACCAGCCGTAAACTGGCATAATTGTCCTCACCAGTCATATCGGACGACATTCCAAGCACCGTACCTTCTCCAGTCATAACAGACATTACCAGCCGTAAACTGGCATAATCTGTCCTCACCAGTCATATCGGACGACATTCCAAGCACCGTACCTTCTCCAGTCATAACAGACATTACCAGCCGTAAACTGGCATAATTCTTCCTCACCAGTCATATCGGACGACATTCCAAGCACCGTACCTTCTCCAGTCATAACAGACATTACCAGCCGTAAACTGGCATAATTGTCCTCACCAGTCATATCGGACGACATTCCAAGCACCGTACCTTCTCCAGTCATAACAGACATTACCAGCCGTAAACTGGCATAATCTTCCTCACCAGTCATATCGGACGACATTCCAAGCACCGTACCTTCTCCAGTCATAACAGACATTACCAGCCGTAAACTGGCATAATTGTCCTCACCAGTCATATCGGACGACATTCCAAGCACCGTACCTTCTCCAGTCATAACAGACATTACCAGCCGTAAACTGGCATAATCTTCCTCACCAGTCATATCGGACGACATTCCAAGCACCGTACCTTCTCCAGTCATAACAGACATTACCAGCCGTAAACTGGCATAATCTGTCCTCACCAGTCATATCGGACGACATTCCAAGCACCGTACCTTCTCCAGTCATAACAGACATTACCAGCCGTAAACTGGCATAATTGTCCTCACCAGTCATATCGGACGACATTCTAAGCACCGTACCTTCTCCAGTCATAACAGACATTACCAGCCGTAAACTGGCATAATCTTCCTCACCAGTCATATCGGACGACATTCCAAGCACCGTACCTTCTCCAGTCATAACAGACATTACCAGCCGTAAACTGGCATAATTGTCCTCACCAGTCATATCGGACGACATTCCAAGCACCGTACCTTCTCCAGTCATAACAGACATTACCAGCCGTAAACTGGCATAATTGTCCTCACCAGTCATATCGGACGACATTCCAAGCACCGTACCTTCTCCAGTCATAACAGACATTACCAGCCGTAAACTGGCATAATCTTCCTCACCAGTCATATCGGACGACATTCCAAGCACCGTACCTTCTCCAGTCATAACAGACATTACCAGCCGTAAACTGGCATAATCTTCCTCACCAGTCATATCGGACGACATTCCAAGCACCGTACCTTCTCCAGTCATAACAGACATTACCAGCCGTAAACTGGCATAATTGTCCTCACCAGTCATATCGGACGACATTCCAAGCACCGTACCTTCTCCAGTCATAACAGACATTACCAGCCGTAAACTGGCATAATCTTCCTCACCAGTCATATCGGACGACATTCCAAGCACCGTACCTTCTCCAGTCATAACAGACATTACCAGCCGTAAACTGGCATAATTGTCCTCACCAGTCATATCGGACGACATTCCAAGCACCGTACCTTCTCCAGTCATAACAGACATTACCAGCCGTAAACTGGCATAATCTTCCTCACCAGTCATATCGGACGACATTCCAAGCACCGTACCTTCTCCAGTCATAACAGACATTACCAGCCGTAAACTGGCATAATCTTCCTCACCAGTCATATCGGACGACATTCCAAGCACCGTACCTTCTCCAGTCATAACAGACATTACCAGCCGTAAACTGGCATAATCTTCCTCACCAGTCATATCGGACGACATTCCAAGCACCGTACCTTCTCCAGTCATAACAGACATTACCAGCCGTAAACTGGCATAATCTTCCTCACCAGTCATATCGGACGACATTCCAAGCACCGTACCTTCTCCAGTCATAACAGACATTACCAGCCGTAAACTGGCATAATCTGTCCTCACCAGTCATATCGGACGACATTCCAAGCACCGTACCTTCTCCAGTCATAACAGACATTACCAGCCGTAAACTGGCATAATCTTCCTCACCAGTCATATCGGACGACATTCCAAGCACCGTACCTTCTCCAGTCATAACAGACATTACCAGCCGTAAACTGGCATAATTGTCCTCACCAGTCATATCGGACGACATTCCAAGCACCGTACCTTCTCCAGTCATAACAGACATTACCAGCCGTAAACTGGCATAATCTTCCTCACCAGTCATATCGGACGACATTCCAAGCACCGTACCTTCTCCAGTCATAACAGACATTACCAGCCGTAAACTGGCATAATTGTCCTCACCAGTCATATCGGACGACATTCCAAGCACCGTACCTTCTCCAGTCATAACAGACATTACCAGCCGTAAACTGGCATAATCTTCCTCACCAGTCATATCGGACGACATTCCAAGCACCGTACCTTCTCCAGTCATAACAGACATTACCAGCCGTAAACTGGCATAATCTTCCTCACCAGTCATATCGGACGACATTCCAAGCACCGTACCTTCTCCAGTCATAACAGACATTACCAGCCGTAAACTGGCATAATTGTCCTCACCAGTCATATCGGACGACATTCCAAGCACCGTACCTTCTCCAGTCATAACAGACATTACCAGCCGTAAACTGGCATAATCTTCCTCACCAGTCATATCGGACGACATTCCAAGCACCGTACCTTCTCCAGTCATAACAGACATTACCAGCCGTAAACTGGCATAATCTTCCTCACCAGTCATATCGGACGACATTCCAAGCACCGTACCTTCTCCAGTCATAACAGACATTACCAGCCGTAAACTGGCATAATCTGTCCTCACCAGTCATATCGGACGACATTCCAAGCACCGTACCTTCTCCAGTCATAACAGACATTACCAGCCGTAAACTGGCATAATCTTCCTCACCAGTCATATCGGACGACATTCCAAGCACCGTACCTTCTCCAGTCATAACAGACATTACCAGCCGTAAACTGGCATAATCTTCCTCACCAGTCATATCGGACGACATTCCAAGCACCGTACCTTCTCCAGTCATAACAGACATTACCAGCCGTAAACTGGCATAATCTTCCTCACCAGTCATATCGGACGACATTCCAAGCACCGTACCTTCTCCAGTCATAACAGACATTACCAGCCGTAAACTGGCATAATTGTCCTCACCAGTCATATCGGACGACATTCCAAGCACCGTACCTTCTCCAGTCATAACAGACATTACCAGCCGTAAACTGGCATAATCTTCCTCACCAGTCATATCGGACGACATTCCAAGCACCGTACCTTCTCCAGTCATAACAGACATTACCAGCCGTAAACTGGCATAATCTTCCTCACCAGTCATATCGGACGACATTCCAAGCACCGTACCTTCTCCAGTCATAACAGACATTACCAGCCGTAAACTGGCATAATTGTCCTCACCAGTCATATCGGACGACATTCCAAGCACCGTACCTTCTCCAGTCATAACAGACATTACCAGCCGTAAACTGGCATAATTGTCCTCACCAGTCATATCGGACGACATTCCAAGCACCGTACCTTCTCCAGTCATAACAGACATTACCAGCCGTAAACTGGCATAATCTTCCTCACCAGTCATATCGGACGACATTCCAAGCACCGTACCTTCTCCAGTCATAACAGACATTACCAGCCGTAAACTGGCATAATCTTCCTCACCAGTCATATCGGACGACATTCCAAGCACCGTACCTTCTCCAGTCATAACAGACATTACCAGCCGTAAACTGGCATAATCTGTCCTCACCAGTCATATCGGACGACATTCCAAGCACCGTACCTTCTCCAGTCATAACAGACATTACCAGCCGTAAACTGGCATAATCTTCCTCACCAGTCATATCGGACGACATTCCAAGCACCGTACCTTCTCCAGTCATAACAGACATTACCAGCCGTAAACTGGCATAATTGTCCTCACCAGTCATATCGGACGACATTCCAAGCACCGTACCTTCTCCAGTCATAACAGACATTACCAGCCGTAAACTGGCATAATCTTCCTCACCAGTCATATCGGACGACATTCCAAGCACCGTACCTTCTCCAGTCATAACAGACATTACCAGCCGTAAACTGGCATAATTGTCCTCACCAGTCATATCGGACGACATTCCAAGCACCGTACCTTCTCCAGTCATAACAGACATTACCAGCCGTAAACTGGCATAATCTTCCTCACCAGTCATATCGGACGACATTCCAAGCACCGTACCTTCTCCAGTCATAACAGACATTACCAGCCGTAAACTGGCATAATCGTCCTCACCAGTCATATCGGACGACATTCCAAGCACCGTACCTTCTCCAGTCATAACAGACATTACCAGCCGTAAACTGGCATAATCTTCCTCACCAGTCATATCGGACGACATTCCAAGCACCGTACCTTCTCCAGTCATAACAGACATTACCAGCCGTAAACTGGCATAATCTTCCTCACCAGTCATATCGGACGACATTCCAAGCACCGTACCTTCTCCAGTCATAACAGACATTACCAGCCGTAAACTGGCATAATTGTCCTCACCAGTCATATCGGACGACATTCCAAGCACCGTACCTTCTCCAGTCATAACAGACATTACCAGCCGTAAACTGGCATAATCTTCCTCACCAGTCATATCGGACGACATTCCAAGCACCGTACCTTCTCCAGTCATAACAGACATTACCAGCCGTAAACTGGCATAATCTTCCTCACCAGTCATATCGGACGACATTCCAAGCACCGTACCTTCTCCAGTCATAACAGACATTACCAGCCGTAAACTGGCATAATCTTCCTCACCAGTCATATCGGACGACATTCCAAGCACCGTACCTTCTCCAGTCATAACAGACATTACCAGCCGTAAACTGGCATAATCTTCCTCACCAGTCATATCGGACGACATTCCAAGCACCGTACCTTCTCCAGTCATAACAGACATTACCAGCCGTAAACTGGCATAATCTTCCTCACCAGTCATATCGGACGACATTCCAAGCACCGTACCTTCTCCAGTCATAACAGACATTACCAGCCGTAAACTGGCATAATCGTCCTCACCAGTCATATCGGACGACATTCCAAGCACCGTACCTTCTCCAGTCATAACAGACATTACCAGCCGTAAACTGGCATAATTGTCCTCACCAGTCATATCGGACGACATTCCAAGCACCGTACCTTCTCCAGTCATAACAGACATTACCAGCCGTAAACTGGCATAATCTTCCTCACCAGTCATATCGGACGACATTCCAAGCACCGTACCTTCTCCAGTCATAACAGACATTACCAGCCGTAAACTGGCATAATCTGTCCTCACCAGTCATATCGGACGACATTCCAAGCACCGTACCTTCTCCAGTCATAACAGACATTACCAGCCGTAAACTGGCATAATCTTCCTCACCAGTCATATCGGACGACATTCCAAGCACCGTACCTTCTCCAGTCATAACAGACATTACCAGCCGTAAACTGGCATAATCTTCCTCACCAGTCATATCGGACGACATTCCAAGCACCGTACCTTCTCCAGTCATAACAGACATTACCAGCCGTAAACTGGCATAATCTTCCTCACCAGTCATATCGGACGACATTCCAAGCACCGTACCTTCTCCAGTCATAACAGACATTACCAGCCGTAAACTGGCATAATCTTCCTCACCAGTCATATCGGACGACATTCCAAGCACCGTACCTTCTCCAGTCATAACAGACATTACCAGCCGTAAACTGGCATAATCTTCCTCACCAGTCATATCGGACGACATTCCAAGCACCGTACCTTCTCCAGTCATAACAGACATTACCAGCCGTAAACTGGCATAATCTTCCTCACCAGTCATATCGGACGACATTCCAAGCACCGTACCTTCTCCAGTCATAACAGACATTACCAGCCGTAAACTGGCATAATCTTCCTCACCAGTCATATCGGACGACATTCCAAGCACCGTACCTTCTCCAGTCATAACAGACATTACCAGCCGTAAACTGGCATAATCTTCCTCACCAGTCATATCGGACGACATTCCAAGCACCGTACCTTCTCCAGTCATAACAGACATTACCAGCCGTAAACTGGCATAATTGTCCTCACCAGTCATATCGGACGACATTCCAAGCACCGTACCTTCTCCAGTCATAACAGACATTACCAGCCGTAAACTGGCATAATCTTCCTCACCAGTCATATCGGACGACATTCCAAGCACCGTACCTTCTCCAGTCATAACAGACATTACCAGCCGTAAACTGGCATAATCTTCCTCACCAGTCATATCGGACGACATTCCAAGCACCGTACCTTCTCCAGTCATAACAGACATTACCAGCCGTAAACTGGCATAATCTTCCTCACCAGTCATATCGGACGACATTCCAAGCACCGTACCTTCTCCAGTCATAACAGACATTACCAGCCGTAAACTGGCATAATCTTCCTCACCAGTCATATCGGACGACATTCCAAGCACCGTACCTTCTCCAGTCATAACAGACATTACCAGCCGTAAACTGGCATAATCTTCCTCACCAGTCATATCGGACGACATTCCAAGCACCGTACCTTCTCCAGTCATAACAGACATTACCAGCCGTAAACTGGCATAATCTTCCTCACCAGTCATATCGGACGACATTCCAAGCACCGTACCTTCTCCAGTCATAACAGACATTACCAGCCGTAAACTGGCATAATTGTCCTCACCAGTCATATCGGACGACATTCTAAGCACCGTACCTTCTCCAGTCATAACAGACATTACCAGCCGTAAACTGGCATAATCTTCCTCACCAGTCATATCGGACGACATTCCAAGCACCGTACCTTCTCCAGTC